>PVLC010045336.1:0-11846 GCA_004027655.1 Graphiurus murinus | reverse complement strand
AAAATAATGTCATTATGATAGAAAGTTGGGAAATAGCTAACAAAAGTTTTTCATTATCTTTTTTGCTAACAATAAGTTTCCTGTATTAATTTTAAAAATTAAGCCTATAAAGAAATTGAGAGAACAATTTAATGGATGCTCATATACCCTTTGCTTTGGCTCATCAATGTCATGTCTTACAAACATTTTCTTTTTTTTTTATTATGCTTTTGTTGGTGCATTATAGTTTCACATCATAATGTAAATCTGCTTGTCTGCCTGTTGAGATTGATAGAAATAGGTGTGTGTATGTGTGTGTGTGTGTGTGTATGTGTGTTTATATGTGTGTGTTGCATATGTTCAGATAGATTCTGAGAATTTTTTCTTTACTTTTATAATTTAAAGTCTAAAAAAGTACTAGTTTTTATTAGAATTTTTTGTGGATCAGTTTTCCCAGATATAGGAACTTTTTACTTATGGGAGTCAGATCTTTTTCTATTTGCAGAAATGTTTTTTTTTATTTGTAATCTTATACATTAATTCTATTTGATTGCTTTTATTTTTCAGGAATCAAATAATTTCTGTTAGATGTTCTATGCCTGTTTTCTATATCAATCACAGTTCCCTGTTTTTTTTCTCTTTAGTTTGTTTTCATTGACTTAGCGCTATGCTTGCATTTCTTCAGTACTTCTTATAATCCATTTTTATTGTTCTTAAAACCTATTTCCCTTAAGCATCTTACAAGTTAGTCTTATTTCTAAGATGATTTTTTGTCTCCGTCAAAAATACTATTTCTTTCTGAGTTTTTCAATACTTATTTCATATTTTTGTAATGTTTTGCCAATTTATGCCTTAAATTTTATACATAAATATTTACATTTTTAAAATCTACAAATTCTTGTTTAAGGACATTTTAGTTTTTTTTCTGCTTTACATAGTTTCATTAAGAAGAATATAAGCTGATACATTTTAATTTGCACTTTATCTTGTCCTCATAAAGTATGAATGTGTTTGGACAGATCTTAAATTAAAAAAAAAAAACATGCTTAATTTTCTGGGTTTTTTTTTTTTGTGTATGTGTTTGTGTGTGTGTGTGTGTGTGTGTGTGTGTGTGTGTTACTGAGGATTGAACCCCAGGCATTCTACCTCCGCTACACCTGTAGCCTGATTTTTATTTTTTATTTTGAACCAGGGTCTCTCTAAATTGTGGAGGGCCTCACTAGGTAGCTGAGGCTGGCGGTGAACCCAGATCCTTGTCTCAGCCTCCCAAATACTGGGATTATAAGTGTGTGCCACCATACCCGGCTTGCATAATTTTCTTATATTAGAAATAAGTTTTATGTAGGCAAAGATGTGTTTGGGTGGCTTATTAGGTATCTTAAGTAAAGAGTATTTCCTTAGTTTGATATGGTGATATTGATTTTTAAAAAATTGATTGCAAGCCGGGTGTGGTGACGCACGCTTGTAATCCCAGCATTTGGGAGGCTGAGACCAGAGGATCCGGGTCCCTGACCAACCTCAGCTACCTAGTGAGGCACTCTGCAACTTAGTGAGACCCTGTTTCAAAAATAAAGAATAAAAAATAGGGCTGGGGGTATAGCTGGGAGGTAAAATGCCCCTGAGTTCAATCCCAGGACCGCAATAAATAAATAAATAAATAAATAAATAAATAAATAAATAAATAAATAAATAAATAAAATTGAATGCATTTTTTTTTTCTCTTGGGGAAGGTAGTGGAGGTTGTGTCTTTGGATTTTGTGATGCTCTTTTGTTTGTACAGGTCTTTTTTTTTTTGCGGTACTGGGGATTGAACTCAGGGGCATTCTACCTCCGAGCTATATCCCCAGCCCTATTTTTTATTCTTTATTTTGAAACCGAGTCTCACTAAGTTGCAGAGTGCCTCACTAGGTAGCTGAGGCTGGCCGTGAACCCGGAACCTCCGGTCTCAGCCTCCGAATGCTGGGATTACAAGCGTGCACTACCACGCCCGGCTTGTACAGGTCTTTTAACATTCATTTCATCCTTCTTTTTCTTCATCCCCATGCCTCTAAGAGTGCTGTCTTACTTTTTCTTTCAGACATGGTGCTTTTGCAAGAGAAGAGCTTCTGGTCTTTTGAATTTTATTCTTTTCTATTTATTTCCTGGTCAGTGATGCTCTGATGTACCCAATCTTAGACTTTGGGTTAGTCAGTGTTTTGTCCCTGTAACCTAAACACCTGACAAGAACTTCAACCTAGAGGAAAAATGGTTTATTTTAGTTCACAGTTTCAGAGGTTTAGGCATAGAAGAGGAGGTCTGATCAGCTTCTGGCACCCAAGAAACAGAAGAGAGAGGGAGAAGAGACCAGGGATAGATATAATCCCTGAAGCCATGACCCCAGTGATTTATTTCCTCTCTCCATACTCTGCCTTCCTGTGGTTTCCAGCCAGTAGATTATTCAAATTACCAATCCATCAAATAAATTTATCCACTGATGAGATTAGAGCCCGCATTACTCAATTATTTCAACTCTGGACATTGCTGCTCTCTTGAGACAACTGAAATAAGACAAGTTTTGTGAACATCCAGGTTTTCTCATTCTCTTTGACTTAAGTATGGAACTGGGATAGAGATATCCTTTTCAGATTTTTAATATGGCACATCCTAAAGGCCACAGACTGGCTTCTAATCTTCTTGTTTCAATTACATTTTCCTCTGATCTAGATTGCATCACCAGCTGCAGGATGCACCTTACTACGCTGTGGCTTTTCCAGTTCTGCATAAGTTTCCAATAATGCTCCTTCCCTGGTATTTGTATAGTGTGTGTCTTCTGTAAATCCTATTTAGTATGTGACTAACTACATTGTGGCTCAGCAAGTAACTCCTATTTTCATGCCTTTGAAACACACACACACACACACACACACACACACACACACAGCATGAGACTAGGTGGGTCAGCTTGACAAATGTTGATTTTGATCAAAGAGGATTTATGTTTACTGCATTGGCTGAGATAAATTAGACTTAATCATACTTAACATCATCATTAATTTTCTCCCTAAATTTCTAAATGATAAATCAGTTAAAATGTGTATCTATTCTACAGTAAGCAACTTAGTCTTGGGGCTATTCTATTGCTGATGGGATAAACTTCAAATTATTTTTATGAACAAAGAGCAGATCTTAAAGGGATAAAGACTCATAGAATCTATATAAATAAACAAAATGATACATGTTAGCAAATTATCTCCAAATTTAGACAACTAAGTATGACTTATGTTTGACTTAGTACCTAACTTGTTGACCAAATAACCTGATGAACTGATTTTAATTTATAGGCAACGTAATATAGATTATAGTCTTTTAGGAGATTGGGGAAATATTTATATTTGAATATTCTCCAGTGAGTGATCCAAGCAAACTTACCTTCTTTCTCCTAAAGTCAATAATGCAGATCTTCATTTCCATTATCAACAGCTTCAGGAAGACTTTAATTTTAGATTACAGGAACAAAGTGCAAAGAAACATAATATTAATAAGAATCTCCACTGTATACTCACTGGGTGCCAAGCCTTAGTCTGAATCTTTATCCTTTTAACAAATATTTTCCTGGGTTATGACAGGTACTGAGGATACCACAGGAAGACAAAGATACCATTCTTTGGAACTTTCAGGTGGAGGTAGACACTGAATAGGGTAAATGGGTAAATTGTCTTGTATGTTCCAATGTGACAAGAGCCATGAAGAAAGAAAAGCAGAGAAAGGGGGAAGAGGAGAGCCTGGAGTGGGGTTGAGCCATCAGGATAATGTGGAGCCTTAGGTATTTGAAGATGACTACAGATTACTCCTTTCCTAGGGTCTCCTTCCCTTGCCAGCTCCAGCATTCGGCTTCATTGTGTTTGCTTTTGTCTATTCACCTTCTAGTTAGACTCTGAACCCCTTCCTCTGTCTCAGGATGCAAAAAGACTAGCCATCTGGGCTACCATGTCTCTTTTAAGCTCAGATGAAACTCAGATGAAAGCCATTTTTCTCAAAGCTCCCCAAGTCCTGGCTCAACCACTCTCTCCTACATTCTGACCAGAGAAATCTTCTACTCTGTGTTCCAAGCACACAGATAAAATGCCAAAGTCAATTTGAATGTCTTTGTTTCTTTTTAATCCTCTCTTTACTTGCTCAAGCTAATAAAAATTTAACATGAGGGAAGTTTAAGTAAACTACCTTTACTGACAAATATGTGTCAAAGAGTATGATGACTCCTTTTGGTTGTTCCTGTAAAAATCCAAAGTAGTAGGTGTTATGCCCATATATAGTTGAGAAAAAAAATGATGATCAGTAAGAGACTGAGTCAGGGCTCAAACTCAGGCCAGATTTTTTTTTTTAAACCAGAAAAGAGTTATTTTTATATAACCCCTCTCCCAATTTTGTCATCCCATTTCCCACTATTTTATTTCTGTCAGTTTTGGAGAAAATACAGAAAACAGAGTTTCTTAGAGTATGTATGATTTGTTACTTTTTAATCTCAGAGTGGGATTTGATATGTGCAACAAAATACACCTGCATGTCAATTGCAAATTTAAAACAATAGGAAAGATTTCATAGTACTTGGCATTTTGGGGGTTTTCCCTTTTCAGGGGTCCAGTATTGACAGCACTATTAGCTCCGTTTTATAAGGGAGGAAAGTCAGGCCTGCTTGAAAAGGTTTTGTGTAATGTGCCGAGTGAAGCATCTGCAAGGACTGATGCATAGAAGAGGAAAATAAGTAATAGTTCTGTTAATTTGTCTTAGCAAAGTGTCAATTAAAATATAACTTGCCTAAGTTGGAGAAAAATGCTATTATTTTGATTTTGATAAGGAACCATGATTAAGATTGAGAAAGAAATTTAAATAAAAGTCAAATGGGAAGCCACAAAAAAAACGGGAAGCCACATTAGATTTTCATTTTTATTTAAAAATTTTGGACTCTAATGTTTGTACCATTTCAAATGAAATGGACTCTTAAAAGTCAATGGCCTTATAATCACATAGTCCATGTTTTCGTCTTTACACTTTGATATAATTTTTGGTAAACACACACAGACACAGAAACAACACACTTTGATAAACAGTTTTTAATTTAAAATAGGCTCAAAATACAAAATGGACCTTTACAGAATGAAAAATGAACTGATGTGTTTTAAAACCTGATCTTTTAATATTTTTAAAATGTAGGATTTGAGCAGGAATGTTGCTTTAAGAAAAGTACTCATGCTATTACAAAAATAGAACTTGTGCCTGTGATGTTGCAGTTACCATGGTTACTACAAATTTGTTACTTAATAGCAAAGCAAATAGATTCATAAACATGCTAATTATATCTGATACATTTTTCAAACTGTTTTGTATGAATATGCATATAGTTTACATAAAAACGAATACCCCATCCAATAATTTTTCAAGTTAGGGAAGGTTTTGCTGTGTTCTCTATGATGTAGTATATGACCATCTTTACACAGAGGAAAAAAAAAGAAAATAAAATTTTCAGGCAAATGATTTTGCCATTGATGGGTAGGCAACTGTTGTCAATATAAATAATGTAACAATTCCCTAGTGCTAAATACTTCAATATCCAGTCAATCCCTGGAAATGTTAAATTTTGGGATTTATAATAAAATTCTTCTTATTCTGTTATTGCATTTAAAGAAATATTAAGAAAGAGGCAGGGTTGACAAAGGAATGAACACAGTGCTGAGTTTTTGACATGAATCAGCATGCTGGGAATTTGCATATGAAAAGGAAGAAATGATTTTCCAACTAAAACGTTTTCCTCTCTTATAGCTGAAGTATTTTAGAAAGTCAATGCACAACGAACATGGCAAAACCTGGTGGACCCATCTCTATCTTCCCCTCTAAAGCAAAGCCAGCCACACACAGAGAAGGGAGGAAAAAAGTCCTGGGCAGTCTCAAGGAGGGGAGAAGTTGGCTCAGACTACCCATTTAGTGAACCCTTGACACAACTCAGAACAGGAAGAGGCTGCAACCCCTCCTGAGAGAGAGGGTTTGCCTGGGAGATTTGTGACTTCAGTCAGGGCCTTGTACAGCTTTCTGATGGAAGAGCGGGGATATATGAGTCTCTAGAGTTACACCAGGAGTGGTCTTTGCCCTAATCTTGTGATGGAGGATGTCTCCACACTCCACTTAAGATAATGCTCTCACCATTTCTTATATTGACACACTCTTCTCTCTTACTTTTGGCGAAGTTTTAGGTGAGGATGTCAGTTAGGTGTTCAGAAACCAAGTAGTGTTCAGTAACATGTATCACATTAGCATTCAGCAAATTATTGGCTTGGGCTGTGTTTTCCACTTTCACAACCAGAGCACATCGAAGTTGGTTGATATATTTCAGATGTTTGAGCATGTCAGGGATACTGACGGAAAAAATCTGCTCTGCAGTTCCCCGTCACCTGGTGATTGATATCAGCTGTAACAAGATGAAATGTTATGGCTTCATAATTCTGTTTGATGCAAGGTAATCTTTGATCTTTTACGATCAACAGAAGATTATAATATATACTTAGTGTGATAAATAATAGCCTTTCACTGATGTCAGAGAAAGAGCAGGTTAAATTGTTAATGGTCCTAATAGTGAGCATTTTATTTGTAATATCTTTTAAAATATCGAACACTTTATAAGCATAAAGACTAGACTCTTAAAATACATTATTGTTAAACTATTACAACTTCTATGTGCTAATCATTTACCATTAATTATTCTGTCTCCAAAATGGAACCAAAGGGTGGTTTTAAGAACTGCTAAATGGATAGCCTTGAGGTAAATTTTCGCTGGAGAGCACCATGGCACTGAGGTACCAATTAGAGGCATTAATTTGCCAGAAGAGCATGTAAATAAAAAAAGAAAATCAAGAATTGGTTGTTTGGTATGTGAAATGCTCTAATGTATGGAAAAGTATCTTCTCTCACCTTTAAAAATAGTCTAAACTCTTGCCACATGGCAAATGCATGATAGATGTTAGTTCTTAATATTATTTCTATCATTATTAATTAAAGTTCTTTGCCTATGTAATCTTATGATTCAGGAAATATTGACTTAGAGAATTTAATGGTTTATCCAGAGTCACACAGTTAAGAAGCAGATTGTAGACATTCTGGATATCTGAGTTTTTCTGATACCACAAGTTTTTCATGAGATTAATTGCAAGTGTTTTGGTTATTCAGGATATGTTTACATTCAGAATCCTTGCTTAGTATTTACACAGCTACAAAACGAGTAGATTCAATGATGTCTATGTTAGAATTGGATAGCACATACCAAATTTGTTTCTTGCTACCTAAAATAATATGAAAACATTAAGAAATGAGAACTCTGAAAATTAGGGACAACATGTTCATTTTGTAATTCTGCATATTTCTTTAGTTAGAATTTATTGTCTTAGCTAAGGAATTTTAGGAACAATTTTCTCTAAAATACGGAGTTTAAAAGATTGGCTAAGCTCATCTTTAGTGTAAGGCAATGCTATGCACCTGACTATATTGTACTTAATCATCTTATTAAAGGAAAGACTCTCCCAAAGTAGCATATTCCCTTAGACATCATTGATTGGAGAAAGATAAGAGGAATCTGTTTTTTCAAACAGTTTTAAACGGTATTTCAAAGTCAAAGCTTTAGTTAATTTGGGTCTACTTACTATTGCCGTCAGCAGTAATAAGTTTTAGGTGTAAACTTTATAGCTAAAGTGACTTAAAAGATGGTCTGATGAAACTTTCTGTGTTTGTCTTAGAAGAAACTGTGGTCTACAGAGGTTAAGAGGTTCATCCAGCTTCATATGAAAAGTCTATGGTGCAATCAGGACTTGAACCTCTATTACCTGCTTCCTTTTCAGTATACTTTTCATTAAAATTTGCTAGCTTCTTATTGGCTATTAGTTATCTGTTGCTGTATAACAAATGACCCCATATCATATTTACTTGGGAAAGCTATAGCCACCACTGTGGGCCTCTGATAGTGTTTTTTCACATAGTATCTTTGCATATCTCTAAGAAATCGCCTCTTTATCAATATTTATAAAGATCAATTCTCCAACTGCCTAGGCTCGCTCGCTCTCTCTCTCTCTCTCTCTCTCTCTCTCTCTCTCTCTCTCTCTCTCTCTCACACACACACACACACACACACACACACACACACACACTAAAAGTAAGATGTGTAGTTGTTTGGTTTCAATTTCTATCTCACCAAAAATGATTCAGCCTGTAGTGCTACTATAACTGTATGGGAAATACATTTATTCAAACATAAAATACTTCAAATTCTAACAGTTTGAAATGTATTAGAGGGAAGGTGATTTCAGGGTTAGGAATGTGGATTTCCCCATACTTGCCGCAGCTTTCTACACCTTTCTGGCAAAGCAGTAATTTAGAATTGAAGGAGTCAAAAACACCATCTTTGGCTCAGATTTCATTGCTTTGACAAATATAAGTGAAGATGTAGATAAATGTCCTTTTATGAAACCAGATATTTATGCAACAATTTTGAACTTCTTTGCATCTGATTGACCCTGAATTTCTGAAGAAAAGTCTTCAGGAGAAGCAGAATATGAAAAAAACAAAACAAAACAAAACAAAACAACAAAAACCAAGTTTTGGTAACAGTAAGAAATTGTTAGAAACTAGAATGTGGCTAACTATGAAGATGAAGGAAATGATTTGTAGAGGATTTGAAGATGGTACCAAGTCATGGGGATTCAAAGGGTTTTTTTGTTTGTTTGTTTGTTTTTAACCCACTGTGCTGCCTTGTCCCTCTACAGAATGGAATTCAAATCATAATCTAGCTGGTGTGGTGGTGCATACCTGCAATCCTAGTACTTGTAATATTAGTACTTGGGAGCCTGAGACAGGAGGATCACAGGTCTGTAGCCAACCTTAGCAATTTAAAGAGGCCCTCTGCAAATTAGTGAAACTCTCTTTCTAAATAAATAAATAAATAAATAAATAAATAAATAAATAAAAAGAAAGAAAGAAAGAGAGAAAGAAGACAAGCAAGCAAGCTGTTGGACTGTAGCTCAGAGATAGAATGCCTTTGGTTCAATCCCCACTATCACACATACACAAATATGCATGTATACACAGGCAACATAATTCAGCAGAGACAGAAAGTGCTCAGCATGAAGAATCAGAAGAAATATTCTAACTCATCTTGGTGTAATCTGGGCTTGATTTGGGCCCAACAGTAGCAATTTCTGATAATATATGAAAATTTCATTTATAATCTTCTAAAGAACTTTGTTGAAAATTTAAAAAATGAGCCACTTTTTACCACAAAAATCCCAAATCTTTGTTACTTAAATTATTCATTTTACTTTTGTCCTAATTTTCTTAATTAGTAGAATTTTTTTTCTAACAGCTCTGGCTGGGATCAACTGTGTAACGTTTCTGGCATCTTGCTTGAGGTCACTTGTTTCATGAATGAAGTAATGTGTAAGGTCAGAAGACTCAGTGACCAAAGATAACATAACTCATGTGTAGGGGTGTTGGCAGGACCCCAAATTCTTCCACTCAATTGTTACGTAGGCTAGCTTGGATTTCTTCACATAATATTGTTTGGTTTCCAAGGAGTGAAGATGAAAGGTGCAAAGCATCATGAGGCATAGACTCGGAGCTCCTGTACCATAGCATTCTACTGATCAAGACAATACAAGGATGACCCATAAGCAGATAGAGAAATTGCCTCCATGTCTTGATAGAGAGGACATTACATTGCCAAGAGGTGGTCACACAGAGAGAGGCATGTATGCTCCTGCCCACCCCTGCAAACGATGTTAGTAGTTATGCCAAAAGTTTTTACCATTCTTTTACATCTTTGTTAATACCAAATAACATTGTATTAAGATCTAATTTCTGTTTTACTGCATGTAACTCATATGGCTCCATATCATAGAGATAATTTTACTCCAACTTGCAAGAAAGGCACTATTGATATTTTAAAGTATGTTTTATTTTTCCTAGGTTGACAAAATGTATGTATTTCTTAGTTCCCTCAGAAAGAGGTTAAGGGCAAAATTGGTTCTCTAGTGAGTGTCTGTGTTTTGGTTTCTGTTAAATGATGATGTATAATTGATTTGTGTGCCAACTACAACTGCCTCAGACTGTTTTCAGCTATTTTGTTCTCAATTCAATATGTAGCATTATTCACAAAGAGTACACCAGCCCTTTCCCAGATAATCAATCGCAAACTAAAGAGAAAAAGACTGTTTTTAATTGAAAATTTAAAAAAGTGGAAGTGACTAAATTACTTGGGTGGGAGAAGCAATCTTAGTAGCTGTAGAGCTATTTTGTAAGAGGTACAACTTTCTTAGCATTACCTTGTTTTGTAAGCTCATACTATCAAGAATGCCAGGGCAGAGAGCAAGGTGGTGGTCAGAAACATTCAAGCATAGTGTGTTTAGGTACTTTATAGACATTATGTTGCATAATCTTTAACATTCTATCAAATGATACCATTGTATTGAGAAGCCAGGCACAGTGATACATATCTGTAATCCCAGCTACTTGGGAGGCTGAGGCAGAAGGATCACAGGATCATAAGTTTGACTTAGGATCCAGACTGAACAACTTAGGGAGATCTTGTCTCTAGATTAAAAGAAAAAATTAAAAGATTTGAGGGCATAGCTCAGAGGTAAAGCTATCTTGGGTTCACTCTCCACTATCACAAAACAACAACAAGAACACAAAACAGGTTTGGGAAAGTTAGTAATCTATCCGAATTCATACAGATAGAAAACAACAGAAATGGAATACGAGTACAGATAAATTACCACTCCTGGGTATCTACCCAAAGGAATTGAAATCAGACTACCTTAGTAACACATGTGTATCTGTGTTTATAACAGCCAAACTGTGGAAGCAGCCTAGGTGTCCATGAACAGTTACAAAACTATGGGACATACACACAATGGAATTCTATTCAAGCCACAAAAAAATAACAAAATTATGTCATTTACAGGGAAATGGATGGAACTGGAGAATATTATGCTAAGGGAGATTAGTCAGTACAAAAAGTGAAAGTTCAGATGTTTTCCCTCATAGGTGGAAGCTAAGGAGAAATTGAGACACAGTAGGGACTCCAGACAAAGGAGGTGAAACCCTAGTGGAGTGATGGAGGGGACCTAACTGAGGGAGGCAGGAGGAGGGTGGAAGACTCGAGAGAAACATTTCAATGGACATGATGTACACACACAAATTTATCAGTGCGAATCACAGTGTCATGTATGGGGAGGGTAGGGGCTGGGTGGGAGCTGGGGAAGGGTTCATCAAGTACTGAGTGCATATATGCTGCTATCACTCTGAACTTCATCTTGATATATGATTACAATGCACCAATAAAAAAAGAAATATTAATATAGAAGGTGTATGTTCTATGGTGAAGGAGCCTGCTAGTTCAATAATAATCAAATATTTTTTCACAGTGCAACATTTCTGAAGTGAGAATTTGTCTTACAACTAATACTAATAAAGCAATTTGTTCTATTTTAATTATTTGATGGTGTCCTTGGTTAAAAGTAATAAAAGTGGCAAGTTTGAGTGGGTGGCCTTGCTAATTTCCCTTACTCATAGGTGAGATAATTGAATCACATGAATGGAATAGTTTGTCCAATGCTGCATGGGAAGTAAGTGCTAGAACCAAGATTTAGACCAAGGAGGCCTGAGCAGCAAGAAAATCTGAGATATCAAAATGAAGCCTGACTTTGGTGTGCAAAATGTAAAAAGTGGAGAAAATTAGAAAATGGAAAGTTCATGAATCACATGTCACTAGGGAAAAATTTTTTCAGACACTATTCTTAGTCCTAACCTTTTTCTTTCCATTTTATCCACACAGTGACTTCATTGTCCTTTTT
>PVLC010045335.1:0-11827 GCA_004027655.1 Graphiurus murinus | reverse complement strand
AAAAAAAAAAAAAAAAAAAAAAAAAAAAAAAAAAAAAAAAAAAAAAAAAAAAAAAAAAAAAAAAAAAAAAAAAAAAATCAACTGTATCTTCAATAGAAATTTCCTAGGTACTTGGTTTTTCAAAAGCATGTGTTCCCAATTCCAAGGGTAGTTTCCACAAGGGAGATTCTAACAGTTAAGCATAACATATTATTGTAACAAATGTATGGCTTTCATGATGACTGCTATGTCATACACTTATGAGGATCTATAATCTGTTGCTCACGGAGGGAATCACATTGCCTATAGTCCCGCCTTCTCCTTACTTGGGTGCTATGTGTCTCTAAATCGGCTGTGCCAGGGCTTACTCCCTTTCCCACCTCGAGATTGTGTAAAAGCTGAAGACTGAGACCAGGGGTCAGCAAATTATGTCCTATAGGTCAAATCCAACTCACTTCTTATTTTTGTACAGCCTACAAAGGAATAATGTTTTTATGTTTATAAATAGTGGGGAGGTCAAAAGAATAAAAACATCTCATGACATGTGAATAATATATGAAAGTCAAACTTCAGTCACCATAAATACAGTTTAACTGGAACACAGCTATGGCCATTTGCTCTCCTACTGTCCAAGGCTGCTTTTGCACCACAGCAGCAGAGATTACAAGTAGTTACAACAGAATGGTGTGGCCCACAAAGCCTAAAACATTTTCTGCCTAATCCTTAACAGACAAAGTTTACTGACCCCCCCCCCCCATATAGACCATGGTCCCCTGGAGTTGTGCTAAGGTTGATCCTTTGGAGAGCCCAAGCTACTACATCAGCTTGTTCCAGCCTTGGGTAACTCTGGGTTCTAAGACCTGCCCCAAGGAGACTGAATGCAGGATACCTAATCACCCTGGAGGAGGCTGCAGAGCTGAGTCATGCTAAGACCTTCCCAAATCAACAGTGTTAGGGAAGTTTTTAACTACCGTTAACCCTACTTTGAGACCTATTTCAAAATCCATCTGTTGTCTTCAGCTAAAGGGGAGAGTTTGTACCCCATTAAGTCCTGCAGTAGAGAGTAAGGGATTAGAGGCCTAATACAAGAGGACGCAAAAAGAGAGGACGGCCAAAGTTAGAAAGCCCCGTGCAGAGCCTGGGAGGTGGGCTTCTGTGGCCTTCATCATAATAACAGGTGTACACAGGTACTTGGGATGTCAGGGCTGTGTACTCTGAGCACACCTGAGAGCGTGTGGCATGTTTGTATGTCAGAAATCATCTCTAAGAGTCAATTAATGGTAGGAAAATAACTTAAAGCCACATCTCTGCTAAGATTGTGTTTAGTGGTATTAGTCCTGTAAACACACTGTTAAATCTAACTCAGGTCTCAAGTAATGACAGTACATTAAGAAAGACAAGACAGAGCTGGCCTTTTAGCTCCATTTTTCAGATACTTTGCACATATGTAAAACATTTCATGTTGATATAATTGGTCCTCCATATTCACAGGTTCCATATCCACAGATTCAACCAACCATGGGTCAGAAATATTTTTTTAAGCTGGGCATGGTGGCTCATGCCTACAATCCTAGTACTTGGGAGGCTAAGACAGGGGATTGCAGGTTAGAGGCCAACCTCAGCAACTTAGTGAGACCCTGTTTCAAAATAAAAAATAAAAAGCTGCTGAGGGTATAGCTCTGAGGTAGAATCCCTTGGGTTCAATCCCCAGTATCAAAAAAAAAATTTAATGTATCTTTAAAATTGTACCTATAGTGAACATGTATAGATTTTTTTTCTTGTCATTATTCCTTAAACAATAGAACTACATAGCAGTTACATAGCAGTTACGTTATACTGGGTATTATTAGTAATCTAGAGACGATTTCAAGAATACAGGATGATGTATGTAGATTATTTGCACCATTTTACATAGGGGCTTGAGCATCTGTGGATTTAGGGATCGGGGAGGGGGCAGTTTCTGAAGCCAATCCCTGGTAGATACTGAGGGACAACTATATGTAACTGTCATGATTTACTAAGGACATATATAAGAAACAAGTGAGTCAAGACTGAGCACCTAGACCCATGGGAACAGGACAGTCGTGTTGACAAAATGATGGCATGAAACCATTTGGATCTGCTCCCAGATCACAGAGATATTAAAAAGCCCCAAGTTGGCTAGGCATGGTGGCACATGCCTATAATCCCAGTACTTGGGAGGCTGATACATGAGGATTGTAGATTCAAAGCCAGCTTCAGCAACTAAGGGAGGCTGTCAGCAACTTTGTGAGACCCTGTTTCCAAATAAAATAGTCAGGTGTGGTGTGCACAACTGTAATCCTAACACTTGAGAGGCTGAGACGAAGATCTCAGATTCAAGACTGGGGTGCAGTAACTTAGGGAAACTTTGTTTCAAAATAAAAATAAAATAGGACTGGGGATATAGCTTGAAGGTAGAACACCCCTGGACTCAATATCCAGTAAAACACACACACACACACACACACACACACACACACACACACACACACACCTCTGTCTAGCTAAAGTCACAGAGGTGGGGGCAGTAGGATCAAGTGTGTCAGCCTACACAGCCTGCGCAGGATGGTCCCTCTGGGCCTGCTGAATTGTCGGTTTGGTCTTCACCCTTACTATATCCCAGCCTTTCACTCCACCTTCACTGCCACCATTTTGAGGATAATTGGATTTTTGTCTTGAAACTCAAAGCCACATGATCCCCTGGAAAGTGCCCCTTCACTCTGGGGACACAGTAGAACCCCACAGGCCAGGCCGTCATTGAGTGACACTGCAAATTAGACAAGAGGCTGAGACCCTTGGGCAAAGGGTCCTTTCTGGGGAAGTTCTAGAACAGCCTTTCAGGCCACAGTTCCTCCCAGTGCCCTGTCCAGGACCTCTCTGTGGCGGCCCAGGCTCCGCTCACCTGGCACCGCGGCACCTTCAGCCCTTGCACACCTGCCGAGACCAACCTCAAGCAACCTGGCATCCTTTCTTCCCTGTCCGTTCCCAGCAAAAGTCTCTCTCCCTGGTTCTTCCCTGATGTGTGTGATACTGGTCACTGTGAACCAGGAGTCAGATGGATTCACATGCCTGCCCCACACCTTGGTAGCTGGGTGACCTTGGGGAAGTCTTTTAACCTCTCCAAGCCTTAGTTTCCTCATTTGTAAGATTGAAACAGTAATGCCTTCTTTATAGGGTTGTTAGGAGGTTTAAGTAGATAAAGTATACTGCCTGGTTTAGTCAGGTCTGCAGTAAGTGTTCATTGCTGCTATTAGCAAGATTAATGATTATCTGGAGTTTTAATATATGAATTTTGATGCCACAGAAAAAGCTTTCAGACCATAACAATCACTATTTTATCATTGTTAGTCCTTCTCGCCCCATGCTCTCAGCATCTTGTATCTGGGTTTACTCTTTATTTCTAATTCCTTCAGGGCGTCAGGCTGTCCCTTCATCTCTGCTTTTATCAGCCGTTGCCTTGGGATAATATCTGGCCTCCTGAACCCTAGATTGGCATTACACCAACCTAAATCATCTTGTCAAAACCAAAACAGAGCTACTAGTGATATGGTAGCAGGGCTTCTTCAGTGCTTCAGGATTCTGGTCCCTCCCCCACCACACATACACACACACACACACACACACACACACACACACACACCTTTGATGATGTGGTGCGATCCCCACTGAACTGGGGTCATTTCACACCTTCCTGTCTGGCTTGACTGTTGTGAACTTCCATTGATTCCTGTTGGTGGCTTCTTGAAAAAATAAATTGTATGCTTTTATTTGAAAAACTGAGAAAATATGAGTAGAAGGCATAGCAAAAACAACCTCTAAGAAAATAGACCAATTAGCTGGACATGGTGGCGCATGCTTGTAATCCCAGTACTTGGGAGACTGAAACAGGAAGATCATAGGTTCTAAGACAGCCTCAACAACTTCACGAGACTCTAAGCAACCTAGTAAGACCCTGTTTCAAAACAAAAAAATATAAGCTGGGCGTGGTGGTGCACGCTTGTAATACCAGCATTCGGGAGGCTGAGACCGGAGGATCCGGGTTCACGGCCAGCCTCAGCTACCTAGTGAGACACTCTGCAACTTAGTGAGACTTGGTTTCAAAATAAAGAATAAAAAATAGGGCTGGGGGCCGGGCGTGGTGGCGCATGCTTGTAATCCCAGCATTCAGGAGGCTGAGACCGGAGGATCCGGGTTCGCGGCCAGCCTCAGCTACCTAGTGAGGCACTCCGCAACTTGGTGAGATTCGGTTTCAAAATAAAGAATAAAAAATAGGGCTGGGGGTATAGCTCGGAGGTAGAATGCCCCTGAGTTCAATCCCCAGTACCGCAAAAAAAAAAAAAAAAAAAAAAAATAGGGCTGGGGGTATAGCTCAGAGGTAGAATGCCCCTGAGTTCAATCCCCAGTGCCGCAAAAAAAAAAAAAAAGATAATTGTGACTTGAACTTTAGTTAAACTGAAGCAAATTATATCTATTTAAAACATAGAGCTGTTAAAAACTTGAAGATCTACATAAAAGCAACTAATGGGCTGAAAAATGCTCCTTTTACAGCTGAATCATAACTAAAAGCTTCAGCTTGTTTCATGCAACATGACCTTTAGTCTGTAGATAAAATGGATGTAAATTAAGCTTGAATGTCAACTAGATTTGGCCAAGGATTTCTGTTTTTGGTGGTAGTGGTGGTAGTTGGGAGTTTGAGGAATGTAGAGGAAAAGAAAGAATAAATGTCTTTTTTTTTTTAATCATGTAAGTGTGTTTCTAATCAAACTGAGTGTTGTTCTGATAGTTCTCAAGTACGTAACCATATCTTGGAGCACACAGACCCCCAGGAAGTAAATGGTCTACTTTCTTTTTTTCCTTTTTGGTGGTATTGGGGATTGAACCTAGGGGCATCCTATCTCTGAGCTACACCCCAGCACTATATATATATATATATATATATATATATATATATATATATATATATATATATATATATATATATTTTTTTTTTTTTTTTTTTTTTTTTTTTTTTTTGTGGTACTAGGGATTGAACTCAGGGGCATTCTTCCTCCGAGCTACACCCCAGCACTATATATATATATATATATAACATATATAATTATATATTATATAATGTATAATACCCCCATGGGTAACCCTTGGAACATTGGAGTCAAATTCTCTGAACAGGAAGACCTTTGGAGAGAAGTTCTTTACAGTAAGTTGTGTGGTGAGCATGAAAGCCATCAAGAAAAGGGAAAAATCAGTCCTCTCCTAAGTGATGAAGGATGGTAGAATAGAGGAGACTGAACCCGAATGGGCAGTGATGAGACTGGCCACACAAAGAGGTTGAATCATTCCAAGTGCAGGTAATAACCTGAGTGAAGGTCCAGGGACTGGAATGAAGATGACACAAGTCTGGGAGAGCAAGAAGCTCAGGCAGGCCTTCCAGAACTGGGGAGTTATGCTGAGAGAATGAACCTGGTGAGCAAGTGGGAGCCATTATAGACCCTTTAAGGGGCAGCAGAGGGGGATCTTAAAGAAACTGGTTTTATAGGAGGACAGATCTAGTCATCTGGAAAGACTGAAATAGGGAGAGATTCAAGGCAAGAAAGAAACTAGGGAGTTATTACATTAATCATTAATCTAGGCAAAAAAAGAAAGATTTGTGTCTGACTAAGGTGGTGGCATTGGGAATGCAGAAGAAGGGCTACATCTAGAAACATCAATCCAAAAGAATGACTAGAACTTGGTAACCAATGAGACATAAGGTAAAGGAGCCTCTTGGTCCAGATCTGTAACATTTACAGGGATGGTGGTGGCATCACGGACTAAAACAAGGAAACATGCTGGGCTTGGTGGCGCACACTTGTAATCTCAGTACTTGGGAGGCTAAGACAGGAGGATCACAGGTTCGAGGACAGCCTCAGAAAGTAGTGAGACTATCATCAACCCAGTGAGACCCTGTTTCAAATTTAAAAAAAATAAGGCTAGGGGTGTAGCTTGGAGGTAGAATGCCTCTGGGCTCACTAAGTTGCCAAGACTGGCCTTGAACCTGTGATCCTCCTGTCTCAGCCTCCCAAGTACTGGGATTACATGCATGCACCTCCATGCCTGGCTGAATCAAGTCACTTTTAAGAATAAAGGAATCAAGTCCCTTTAAGAGTTAGCTCTTTAGGGTCACACCACTGTGCTCATCATGAGAGACACAATTCATGTCTTGAGCCTTCCTTACGTCAGTTCTTACTCAGATCCCCAGAGCCAGGTCCCCTTCTGTCAGTAGGTGGATAAAAACATATTAATATTAACAAGGAGTAAAGGAAAAGGTCAGGACAATGGAGGAAAAATGCCAGCTTTGAAACAGTCCATCTATCAGCTGCCAGGATCAGAAGTAGGCCCCCATTACACTGGAATCAGACTGTGAGACCTTCAGCAGGTTAATAAAGCTCTCTGTCTCTTCGTTCTAAGGTTTCAATTACATAATCCATGTAAGGTCTATAGCATGGCATCTAGAGCTCAGTATGTGTTCACTCATTGTTATTATTGTTTTAGTATTTCTTACATTGTTCCTTTCTGTGCTTCAGAGAATTTTCAAACTTTATGATAAAAAAATATTGGAGATAGAATCAAACAAACTTGACAGAAAAGGGACAGATTCTAGGGAACTCTAAAGTTTGGAATCCAGGTGATTGGGGCAACGCAGAGGCCGCTTGAAAAAAAAAAAAATGCTGTTTCCCAGATCATTGTTTTGATGGTTGTTGATTATTGGGTCCAAAAGAAAAATGATTGAATTGGATTTAGAGAGGTTGATTATACTAAGTGTGATTTGCAAATATTTTTATTCATTACATCCCGTGTGAACTTGCACATTCATTCTGTCATTGACTAAATCTGCATGCTTGTTAAACCAAAGGTCCCAGCCAAGTGTTCCAACACTAATAGCATCAACAATTATTTTGTGGGTGAGCATCTCACTATCTCCCTAAGGACCTCATCCAAATGTTTTCTGGAGTAGCCACTTATAGATATTCCCTGTGCTGAGGGAGAAGGGGCTGAGTAGGTTGATAAGACATCTTCACAAATGTTTTTTGCTGTGCACAAAGAGTGCCACAGGGCAGTTTGGGGATAATGGTTTCATTCTCTGTCCATTATCCTCAACATAAAAAAGTTGTTTAACTATGGTTTTTGCACACTTTTTCAACTGTTGGATGAGGATAAGAATGCTTGAATAAAACTCATAAATTATCTGAAGATGCTTGTTGAAGGGAACAAGGTAGGCCCAAAATGCTGTTATCAGTGGTTAGGCACAAGATTATTCCAGCAGTCGGCCTGCTTCAGAAGCACCTGTAGAGGTTCTAGGAGATACAAGTGATGCTCCACCCTCTTCAAAACACTCCTCTCCTCTTACCCTAACTTCTTCTGCACATATTTATTTATATTGTACAACTAAAACTTTGTGTATGTTTTGTTCTACAATTTCACCATTAGTCACCTCATCTTTTTAAATACATCTCATGGTTCTTTGCTATGTGAGATATGTGATGAATGCCTCTTAACCGACTGATCCACAACCCAACATGTATAACTGGAAACTAAAGCATCTACCAACTTCTGAATATGGCTTCTTGCCATATTAAGAATTTGGGAGGTGGGTCCTGGAACATTCTCAAAATTGCTACTTAGGAATTTATGCTACCCACCAAGTAGGAGATGACATAAGGTATTGGGAAGACTGATTTAGAGACCTGCTCTACTTATGAAAGATTCATTCCTTCTTTCAATATGTAATCACTGAGCTCCTCTTATGTACTAGTCTGTATTACAGAGGCACAAGAAACAGTATGAACAAAACATACAAATCTCTGCCAGGTATGGTGCCACATGCCTGTAATCCCAGTACTTGGGAGACTAAGATCAGGAGGATCTCAGGTTCAAGGCCAATCTCAGCAACTCAGGGAGACAGCAACTTAGTGAGATCCTGTTTCAAAATAAAAAGGGCTAGCCAAGTGTAGTGGCACAAACTTGTAACCCAATACTTGGGAGGATGAGACAGGAGGATTACAGGTTCAAGGACAGCCTCAGCAAACAGTGATACTCTTATCAACCTAGCAAGACCCTGTTTCAAAATAAAAATAAAATAGGCCTGGGGATGTAGCTCAGAAGTAGAATGCGTACAAAAATAATAAAAATAAATATAAGGAGCTTGAAGCCAGGCATGGTAGTACATACCTGTAGTTGCAGTACCTGAGACTGAGATAGGCAGATCACAGGTTTGAGATCAGCTTTGGCAATTTAATGAGACTTGCAGCGACCTGGTGAGATACTCTTTCTTTCTTTTTTTTTTTTTTTTTTTTTTTTGCGGTACTGGGGATTGAACCCAGAGGCATTCTACCTCCGAGCTATACCCCCAGCCCTATTTTTTATTCTTTATTTTGAAACCGGGTCTCACTAAGTTGCAGAGTGCCTCACTAGATAGATGAGGCTGGCCGCGAACCCGGATCCTCCGGTCTCAGCCTCCCGAATGCTGGGATTACAAGTGTGTGCCACCACACCCGGCTGAGATACTCTTTCAAACCAAAAAATAAACAGGTCTGGGGTTATAGATTAGAGATAGAATGCTCCTGGGTTCAACCCCGGCACCACAAAAAAGGGGAGCTTGGGGTGTAGCTCAGAGGGAGAACACCCCTAGGTTCAATCCTTACTAATGCTCGCATGAGCACTCGCGCGCGCGCGCACACACACACACACACACACACACACACGCGCGCGCACGCAAGCGTCTCTGTCCTCTTGGAGTTTATGTTCTGGGGAAGGTGAAAAATAGATGAAAAAGCACATAAATAAGTACATTATCTATAATATTAGAAGGTGCTAAGTGGTATAGAGAGCCATAAGGCAGGGAAGGGGGAGAGGAGAACAGGGAGCTCCAATTCTAAGTAGTGTGGCAGGAGAAGACCTTATTGAGAAGCTAGTGTTTGAGCAAAGACTTGAAGGAGGTAAAGGAGCCACGTTGGTGCTGCAGAATGGCCATTCAGGCAGAGGGAACAGCAAGTGCAAAAGCCCAGAAGTAGGAAAGTGTCTAGAGTGCTCAGGGGACTGTAAGAAGACTGAAGCAGAGTAAGTGGTAAGGAGGCAGATAGGAAAGGAGGTCAGAAAGATAATTGAGGGAAGGAGGAACAAGGGACCAGTTCATGGACAAGGGCCTTGCAAGCTGTTGTAAGAGCATTGGCTTTTATGGAAAGTCTTTGGAGGATTTGGGGCAGAGGGGTGACAAAGAATCACTCTGATTTCTCTATGATGAAAATAGAGTCTGCGTGGGGGCAGGTTGGGTAGTAGAAGAGGGGGACCATCTAGAGAGCTATTGTCATAATCTAGGTGAAATAGAATGGTGGCTTAGGCCAGGTAGTGGCAGTGGAGATGATAAGAGGTAGATAGTGTCTAGATATGCCTGATGTTTGAACTGATGAAATTTTCTGACAATAAATATGAGGAGGGAGAGGGAAAATAAAAAAAGTTAAATGACTCCAACCTTAGTGGTTGAGCAGTGAGAAAAAAAAATGTCATTAACTGACAGCAAAACTACAGATAGAACAGATTATGGGAGAAGATCAGGAGTTTGGGACATTGTTGAAACTTCATTAGTGTCAAAGAGTTAGCTTCATACCTGGGTTTGGGAGGGGTCCTGGCTGACGTACTCAGGAAATAGTGGAGAAGGTGAGCATGATCTTATTCATTGCCTGGACACAGAGAGGCTCTACTCAAAGCCCTTCTGCTACTTGTTAAACCCATACTGCTTGAAAACAACAACAAAAAGCTCTTTTATAAAGCAACCAAATCAAATCAATGAGCTATATCATGATCCTATTGTGCCCAGAGATTTTGTCTTACCTTGAAAAGCATAGGGCCTGGTCTATCAAGTGTTTATGTATGAAGATTAGCACTTCTAAGTCAGCAGAAATATCTTGGGAGAGCCAAGTGTGATGGTGCACACTTGTAATCCCAGTACTTTGGAGGATCACAGGTTCGAGGACAGCCTCAGCAAGTAGTGAGACTCTCATAAACCTAGCAAGACCCTGTTTCAAAATAAAAATAAAATAGGGCTGGGGTGTAGCTTGGAGGTAGAATGCCCCTGGGTTCACAAAAATAAATTAATTAATTAAAATAAATTAATTAATTAATCTATCTATCTTTGGGGGGAAAAGCTTAAAAGAAACTTTGTAGCAATCCAGTAAAATTTAAGTCAATATAACAAATGCTCAGTACCTGATATAGGCAGTGTGGGGGGTAAGGAAGAATAAGAAAGGAGCACTTGAAGAATTTACGGGCTAGTAAAAGGGAAAAGACAAGTTCTTGAACACTTATGACTTGAAGCAATGAATAGTTGGACCCTAAGAGAGGTATGAGGTTTCTAGTGGGCAACCAGGAAAGGTTTCAAGAAGGAGGCAGCCGAGTCAAGCCTTGAAAGGTGAGAGGAAGGAATGCACTGAGCATGATACAGGTAGATGCAAAAATACCCCCAAACTCTTTGACTTGGCTTTCTTAAAGAAAAGTAAACTCTGTGTGTGTGTGTGTGTGTGTGTGTGTGTGTGTGTGTGTGTTACTGGGGATTGAACCCAGGGGTATTCTGCCTCTGAGCTACATCCCCAGCCCTATTTTATTTTTTGTTTTGAAACAGGATCTTGTTAAGTAGCTGAGGCTGGCCTTGAACCTGAGATCCTCCTATCTCAGCTTCTCAAGTACTGGGATTACAGACATGTGCCACCACACCCAGCATTTTTATCTTTATTTATTCTCCAATGTTTTTCCTTTACATAGATATGAGTTTCTTATCTATATCATTTTTATTTCTCTGAAAAACTTCTTTGTATTGAAAATTATTTTGAATATGGAATTCTAGACAGAAAACTTTTTAGGGCTGGTGGTGTAACTTAGTGGTAGAGCACTTGCCTATC
Source organism: Graphiurus murinus (assembly GCA_004027655.1). Lineage (NCBI taxonomy): Eukaryota > Metazoa > Chordata > Mammalia > Rodentia > Gliridae > Graphiurus > Graphiurus murinus. The sequence continues at coordinate 896 of PVLC010045335.1, read as the reverse complement.
ATGAAGTCCTGGGTTTGGGCCTTAGTACTGAAAAACAAAGTAGTTTTACTTTCAGTATCTTAATGATGTTATCCAACTCCCTTCTCACTTGCAAAGTTTCTAAGAGAAGTCTAACTGTATGATATGTTATTTTTCCTCTGGCTTTAAGATTTTCTTTTTATTATATGATTTAAGGAACTGTATTATCTTATGCCTTTGTGTTGTTTTATTCATGTTTCTTGTGTTTGGGGTTTGTTGAACTTACTGGATCTATGGATTTATAGTTTACATTAAATTTTGGAAATTTTTCTACCATTATTGCTTCAAATATTTTTTTCTGCCATCCCTGCCAGCTTGCAGCTCTAATTGTACATATATTGGGCTACTTGAAGTTGTTCCATAGCTCAAGGTTGCTCTGTTTTTGTTTGTTTTGTTTGCTAAGCAAGTGCTCTAGTGCTCTAGTACTGAGCTACATCCGTACCCCTACTCATTTTTATTCTTTTTTTTTTTTCTTTCTTTCCAAGGGTATCCTACCTCTGAGCTACATCCCCAGCCCTATTTTTTTTTTTTTGAGAAAGTCTTGTGAAGTTGCTGAGAGCCTTACTATGTTGCTGAGGCTGACTTCAAACCTATGATCCTCCTGTCTCAGCCTCTCAAGTACTGAGATTACAGGTGTGTGCCATGATGTCTGCATCCTGTTCATTTTAAAAACTCTTTTCCATGTGATTCATTTTGGACAGTTTCTGTTGCTGTGTCTTCAAGTTCATTAATTGTTTTTTTTCAGTGTTTAATTTGCCCTTAGTGATATCCAAAGTCCTTTTCATCTCAGATGTAGTAATTTTCATTTCTAGAAGTATGAGTTGAATGTTTCTTACTCTTTTTGTTTCTAACATTTTTTTTTTTTTTTTTTTTTTTTT
>PVLC010045334.1:0-11716 GCA_004027655.1 Graphiurus murinus | reverse complement strand
ACCCCCAGCCCTATTTTTTATTCTTTATTTTGAAACCGGGTCTCACTAAGTTGCGGAGTGCCTCACTAGGCAGCTGAGGCTGGCCTCGAACCCAGATCCTCCGGTCTCAGCCTCCCGAATGCTGGGATTACAAGCGTGCGCCACCACGCCCGGCTGTGGCTTATTCTTTATTTTGAAACAGGATTTCACTAAGTTTCGGAGTGCCTCACTGAGTAGCTGAGGCTGGCCGAAAACCAGGATCCTCCAATCTCAGCCTCCCAAGTACTGGGATTACAAGCCTCCGCCACCTCGCCTGGCTCTAGGTAGTCCTTTTTTTTTTTTTTTTTTTTTTTTTGCGGTACTGGGGATTGAACTCAGGGGCATTCTACCTCCGAGCTACACCCCCAGCCCTATTTTGTCTTCATTTTGAAACAGGGTCTCACGAAATTGCGGAGTGCCTCACTAGGTAGCTGAGGCTGGCTGCGAACCGGGATCCTCCAGTCTCAGCCTCCCAAATGTTGGGATTACAAGGGGGCGCCACCACGCCCGGCTTTAGGTAGTCATTCTTTATGCAGTCAGTACCTTTATGACTGTTTTGATGACTACAGCAGATTCTAGAATGATAATCCTGGAATCCGGTAGGTTGGTAGGTTTAGAACCACTCCTCATTTGCCTTTTGCTCCTAGGCTTACCCAGAAGGATAATTTCAAGTGGGCAAGTTTGTTGTGGAAGCCATTCGAGGCTATTTTTGTCGACATTATGTCTCTAGGTGTTTCCTCATCTTCCCTTCCCTTGTCTGTCCCTTACCTATCCTAACCCTGCCAGTGGTACCCAGAGGCATTTGTTAGCTCTGCTAATAAGTAGATTTAGGAGTTTTTTGTTTTTTCTGTTAAATCATCAAAAGAAGGTTGTCATCTAGACATTGAAGATATTCAGTCATAAAGAACCTTCCACATACTACATACTATGGTAATGTATTCTAATTTCTTTTCCATTTTTTATTTTTTTGTGGTACTGGGAATTGAACCCAGAGGCATTTTACCTCTGAGCTACACCCCCAGTCCTATTTTATTTTTTGTGGTACTGGGGATGGAACCTAGGGGCATTCTACTTCCGAGCTACAACCCCAGCCCTATTTTTTTTGTGTGGTACTGGGGATTGAACTCAGGGACATTCTACCTCCGAGCTATACCCCCAGCCCTATTTTTTATTCTTTATTTTGAAACGGCGTCTCATTAAGTTGTGGAGTGCCTCACTGTGTAGCAGAGGCTGGCCAAGAACGTGGATCCTCCGGTCTCAGCCTCCCGAAGGCTGGAATTACAAATGTGTGCCACCACGCCCAGCTCCCAGCCCTATTTTTTGTCCTTTATTTTGAAACAGAGTCTCACTACGTTGTGGAGGGCCTCACTAAGCAGCTGAGGCTGGCCTCGAACCTGGATCCTCTAATCTCAGCCTCCCAAATACTGGGATTCCTATTTTATTCTAAAACAAGGTCTCACTAAGTTGCAGAGGGCCTCACTTGGTTGCTGAGGCTGGCTTTGTATCTATAGTCTGCCTCTCTCAGCCTCCCAAGTACTGGGATTATAGGCATGTGTCACTAAGCCCAGCCTTTTTCCTTTTTTTTTTTTTGCGGTACTGGGGGTTGAACCCAGGGGCATTCTACCTCCGAGCTACATCCCCAGCCCTATTTTTTATTTTGAAACCGAGTCTCACTAAGTCGGGGAGTGCCTCACTAGGTAGCTGAGGCTGGTCGCGAACCGGGATCCTCTGTTCTCAGCCTCTGAATGCTGGGATTACAAGTGTGCGCCACCACGCCCGGCTCTTTTTTTTTTTTAATGTAGTTCAGTTTTTATTTTATTTATTTATTTATTTATTTTTTGCGGTACTGGGGATTGAACTCAGGGGCGTTCTACCTCCGAGCTATACCCCCAGCCCTATTTTTTATTCTTTATTTTGAAACCGAGTCTCACTAAGTTGTGGAGTGCCTCACTAGGTAGCTGAGGCTGGCCGCAAACCTGGATCCTCCGGTCTCAGCCTCTCGAATGCTGGGATTACAAGCGTGTGCCACCACACCTGGCATAGTTCAGTTTTTAAATGTTTATTTCTTGTTGATTATATACTCAGTTCTACTTATTCTTGCTGTGAAGCAAACCACTCCATAACTTAGTAGCGTAAAACAGCCATTTTATTCTCACAGTTTATGTGGAAGGAATTCAGGTAGAGATTGTTTATCTCTCTCCTCCATTGTGTCTGGGGCTTCAGTTGTAGCAGATCTGGAAAGGCTGGGGAACCCATATTCTATACTTTTCTTGGTTCACATATCTGGCACTTGGCAGGTGCGGTTAGAACACTGGGCTTAAAGCCAGGCATGGTGGCGTACGCTTGTAATCCCAGTACTTGGGAGGCTGAGACAGGAGGATCCAGGGTCTCAGCTGGCTAGTCTCAGCTACTTAGTGAGGCTATCTGCAGTTTAGTGAGACCCTGTTTCAAAATAAAGAATAACAAATAGGACTCGGTACGTATCCCGGAGGTAGGATGCCCCTGGGTTCAATACCTAGTACCGCCAAAAAAAAAAAAAAAAAGAACACTGGAATTAGCTGGGAATCTTGGCCAGAGCCAGGCTACACCTGAGGTCTCAGTGTGGTTACACTTCTGCCATGGTAGCTTACTGTTCAGTCAACGAGGCAGAAGCTGTGTGCTTTTTATAACAGCCTGAGAAGTCAGTGTTACGTGTGTGCCATTCTGTCTTGACTAAAGCAGTCCCAAGTCGCTAAGATGTAAGGGGAAGGGGGATGGACTAACCCATTGACTGACCTTCCTTCCTTCTCTCTCTCTCTTTTTTTTTTTTTTTTTTTTTTTTTTTGTGGTATTGGAGATTGAACCCCTGAGTTACACCACGAGCCCTTTTTATTTATTTTAATTTTTTAGTAGCACTGGGGATTTGAACCCAGGGACTTTCTACCTTCGAGCTACACCGCAGCCCAATTTTTTATTTTTTTGTTTTGAAATAGAGTCTCACTAAATTGTGGAGAGCTTCACTAAGTTGTAAGGCTGGCCTTGAATCTGTGATTCTCCTGTCTCAGTGTCCAAAATACTGGAATTACATGTATGTGCCACCACGCCAGCTCCCTTTTATTTTTTTATTTAGAAGCAGTCTCACTAAGTTGCCAAGGCTGGTTTCAAACCTGCGATCCAGTCTCAGCCTCCCAAGTACTGGGATTATAGGCGTGTGCCACTATGCCCAGATTTAGACTGCTTTTCTTTTTCTTTTTTTTTTTTGTGGTACTGAGGATGGAACCCAGGGGCATTCTACTTCTGAGCTACACCCCCAGACCTATTTTTTATTCTTTATTTGTAAGCAGGGTCTCACTAAGTTGTGGAGGCTCTCACTAAGTAGCTGAGGCTGGTCGCAAACCTGCAGTCCTCCTGTCTCAGCCTCCCAAGTACAAGTATGCACCATCACACCTGACTATTTTGTCTTTTGATTAATTGCGGTGCTGGGGATTGAACTGGTGCTGGGGATTGTTCCTTGTATATATTAGGCAGATATATCTACCACTGAGCCACATCTCCAACCCTGCATTGTCTTTTTTTATCAAAAAAGAATAACATCATCTATCCCTTAGTGTTGCTCTGATTAAAGAAAACAAAAACACTTAAGCCAGGCGTGGTGGTGTGCACCTACGGCCCAGCTACTTATGATTCTGAGGCTAAAATATCATTTGAGTCCAGGAGTTCAAGACCTAGGCCACATAGCAAGACTCCCATTTCAAGAAGGGAAGAAAGGAAAAGGAAATAACACCTATAAAGTAGGTGGCCCAGTCCACCCTGCTGGATAGGTTCTGTAAATGTTAATTCCCTCTGGGTAGATTTTTGTGGTACTAGGGATTGAACTCAGGGGCATTCTACCTCCAAGGTATACCCTCAGCCCTATTTTTTATTCTTTATTTTGAAACTGGATCTCACTAAGTTGTGGAGTGCCTCATTAGGTAGCTGAGGCTGGCCTTGAATCCAGATCCTCTAGTCTCAGCCTCCTGAAGGCTGGGATTACAATTGTGGGCTACCACGCCTAGCTTTTTTTTTTTTTTTTTTTGGTACTGAGGATTGAACACAGAAGCATTCTGCCCCTGAGCTATATCCCCAGTCCTATTTTAATTCTTTTTTAAAATTTGAAACAGGGTCTCTCTAAGTTGCTGAGGCTGTGCTTGAACCTTGATTCTCCCATCTCAGCCTTCCAAGTACTGAGATTATAGTCATTCATCACTGCACACTGCCTGAGATAGCTTTTGTAGTGTTATTCTGGATAACATATTTTAGTTTAAAAACTGAATAATCAGCCGGACATGATGGCGAATACTTGTAATCCCTGGCTTAGACATGAGGATTTCAGGTTCGTGGTCAGCCTCAGCTACTTAGTGAAGCCCGCTGCAACTTAGACCCTGTTTCAAAAATGAAGAATAAAAAATAGGGCTGAGGGTATAGCTTGGAGGTAGAATGCCTCTGAGTTCAATCCCCAGTTACACAAAAAATGGAATAATCCAAAGTCTTTGACTTATTTGTTGACCTGTCTTTTCTAGTTTTCTTTACTTAGTTATCTATATAGTCTGTTTGGCCATTTGTGCAATTTCACACCTGCTCTGTGCCGGGTCCTGTGTACTGAGAGCACAGAGATGAGGTGACCTTGCCTGCAAGGAGCTCATGGTCAAGTTCCTCTTTTTTTGTGGGGGTTTACTGAGGATTGAGCCCAAGGGTGCTCTACCCCTGAGCTCCGTCCCAAGCCCTTTTTATTTTTTATTTTGAGACAGGATCTCTCTTAAGTTGCCCAAGCTGGCTTTGAGCTTTTGGTCCTCCTGCCTCAGCCTCCTGAGTAGCTGGGATTGCAGGCATGCACTGCCATGCTCAGCCGTAGTCACGTACTTTACTTTAGGAATCAACTAAGGGTAGGGAGGGTAGGGAAGGGGAAGCAAGGCAGGAAAGGTGCCTACTGAAAAGCAGGAAGATTAGAAATTGCCTTCGGTCGTGAGGTGGAGGCACTGAAGCCAGGAAACAAGAGTTGGGAGAGATGAAACTGGCTCAAATGTGTGGGTGAGGAGGACTCACTCGCCTGGCTCCGTGTGGAAGGTGGACTGAAGCGGCCGCAGCAGAAACAGGGCGCTGAGTTATGGACTGCTCCTGAAGAGGGCGAATGCAGTGTGCAGCGATGCCACACAGGGAAGTGGCGACAGGCTGGAGACGAAGAGCTAACCACACGAGTCTGAGAAGAGAGTGAGGGGCGATGCCATTCTCATTTGAGCAACAACATAGATGATGATTGCACCAACAGAAAAAAGACTGCAGAAGGGTCAGACTTGGGGAAAAGAAGTTTTATTTGCCTACAACAGGCTATCTCAACTTGGCATTTGGGACCAGACTATTCCTGTGTAGACTGCTGTCCTGTGCTGTTCACCCACCAGACTAGTAACCCCTCAGTTGTGACCACTTAAAGTGTCTCCAGACACTGCCAGTAGTCTTCTGTGGGAGCAGAATCACTTCCTGGGTTGAGACCCAGTGCGCTAAAGCCTTCATCTAGGTCAGTTTGTTGAGTCTTTTTTTCTTTTTTTTTGCGGTACTGGGGATTGAACCCAGGGGCATTCTACCTCTGGACTACACCCCAGTCCTATTTTTATTCTCTATTTTTTTTTTTTTTGCAGTACTGGGGATTGAACTCAGGGGCGTTCTACCTCTGAGCTATTTTTTATTCTTTATTTTTGAAACCGGGCCTCACTAAGTTGTGGAGTGCCTCACTAGGTAGCTGAGGCTGGCCGCGAACCCGGATCCTCCAGTCTCAGCCTGCCAAATGCTGGGATTACAAGCGTGCGCCACCACGCCCGGCTATTTTTTATTCTCTGTTTTGAAACAGGGTCTCAGTAAATTGTGAAGGGCCTCACTAAGTAGCTGAGGCTGGTGGCGAACCCGGATACTCCTGTCTCAGCCTCCAAAGTATTGGGATTACAAGCATGCGCCACCACACCCGGCTAGAAAGTTTTTAATAGATCTGGTTTCAGTGGCCCATGCCTAGAAATCCCAGTACTTGGCCAGGCGTGGTGGCGCACGCTTGTAATTCCAGCATTTGGGAGGCTGAGACTGGAGGATCCGGGTTCGCGGCCGGCCTCAGCTACCTAGTGAGGCACTCCGAAACTTAGTGAGACCCTGTTTCAACATAAAGAATAAAAAATAGGGCTGGGGGTCTAGCTCGGAGATAGAATGCCCCTGAGTTCAATCCCCAGCACCGCAACCCCCCCCCCCAAAGAATCCCAGTATCCCAGTACTTGGGAAACTGAGACAAGAGGGTCTCAGGTTAGACATTAGGAACATAACTTAATGAGATCCTATTCAAAATAAAAAATAAAATAGCCGGGCATGGTGGCTTACGCTAGTAATCCCAGCATTTGGGAGGCCGAGACCTGAGGATCTGGGTTCCCAGCCAGCCTCAGCTACCTAGTGAGGCCCTCTGCAACTTAGTGAGACCCTGTTTCAAAATAAAGAATAAAAAAGAGGGCTGGGGGTATAGCTCAGAGGTAGAATGCCCCTGAGTTCAATTCCCAGTACTGCAAAAAATAAATAAATAAATAAAATAGGGCTGGAGGAGTAGCTGAGAGGTAGAACACTGCTGAGTTTAGCCCCTAGTATCCTCTTCTCCCCACAAAAGATTATAACACTTGGGTTTTTTTGTTTTATTTTGTGGTACTGAGGGTTGAACCAAGGGGCATTCTACCTCCAAGCTACATTCCCAAGCCTAATTTTATTTTTTTATTTGAACAGGGTCTCGCTAGGTTGCCAGGAGTCTCACTTTAAAGGTAAAGATTGCTGGGACTGTCCACTTGCTGAGGCTGTCCTCCAACCTGCAATCTTCCTGTCTCAGCCTCCCAGGTGCTGGGATTACAGGCATGTGCCACCACGCCTGGCTAACACTTGGTATCGAGACATTTGACAGCTTTTAAAGATTTATGCCAGCCGGGCGTGGTGGCACACGCTTGTAATCCCAGCATTCGAGAGGCTGAGACTGGAGGATCCGGGTTCGCGGCCAGCCTCAGCTACCTAGTGAGGCACTCTGCAACTTAGTGAGACTCGGTTTCAAAATAAAGAATAAAAAACAGGGCGGGGGGTATAGCTCGGAGGTAGAATGCCCCGGAGTTCAATCCCCAGTACCGCAAAAAAAAAAAAAAAAAAAAAAGACTTATGCCAGCCCAGTGTGGTGGCCCATGCTTGTAATCCCAGCATTTGGGAAGCTGATATGGGAGGATCTGGGTTCAGGCCAGTCTCAGCTACCTAGTGAGGCGCTCCGCAACTTAGTGAGACCGTTTCAAAATAAAGAATAAAAATAGGGGTGGGGGTGTAGCTCAGAGGTGGAATGTCCCTGAGTTCAATCCCCAATACCAAAAAAAAAAAAAATTATGCCTTTCTAATCAATCAATTAATTTTTTTTTTTTTTTTTTGTGGTGCTGGGGATTGAACTCAGGGGCATTCTACCTTCGAGCTACACCCCCAGCCCTATTTTTTTATTCTTTATTTTTGAAACCGAGTCTGACTAAGTTGTGGAGTGCCTCACTAGGTAGCTGAGGCTGGCCATGAACCCGGATCCTCCGGTCTCAGCCTCCCGAATGCTGGGATTACAAGCGTGCACCACCACGCCCGGCTCAATTTTCATTAAAAGCAATGTTTTTTTTTTTTTTTTTTTTTTTTTGTGGTACTGGGGATTGAACTCAGGGGCATTCTACCTCCAAGCTATACCCCCAGCCCTATTTTTTACTTTATTTTGAAACCGAGTCTCACTAAGTTGCGGAGTGCCTCACTAGGGAGCTGAGGCTGGCCGCGAACCCGGATCCTCCAGTCTCAGCCTCCCGAATGCTGGGATTACAAGCGTGGGCCACCACGCCCGGCTAAAAGCAATGTTAAATTTGTTCATAGTTAGGGGTCATGTGTCAAGCATGCTAGGATCCTATAATCCTAGTACTTGGGAGACTGGGATAGGAAGATTGCAGGTTCATGGACAGCTTCAGCATTTTAGCAAAACCCTGTTTCTTTTTTTTTTTTTTTTTTTTTTTTTGTGGTACTGGGCGTTGAACTCAGGGGCGTTCTACCTCCGAGCTATGCGCTTAGCCCTATTTTTTATTCTTTATTTTGAAACAGGGTCTCACTAAGTTGCAGAGTGCCTCACTAGGTAGCTGAGGCTGTCTGGGAACCTGGATCCTCCGGTCTCAGCCTCCCGAATGCTGGGATTACAAGCATGCGCCACCACGCCCGGCCAAAACCCTGTTTCAAAATAAAAATAAAATAGGGTTGGGGCTACAGCTCAGAGGTAGAATGTTTCTGGATTTAACCTTCAGTACATAAAAAAGAAAGATAGATAGGTAGACAGAAAATTAAGGGTAATGGTATTCAGGAAAATATTTTTTGATCAATAATCAGAATTTTTTTTTTCCGGTACTGGGGATTGAACTCAGGGGCATTCTACCTCCGAGCTACACCCCCAGCCCTATTTTTTTATTCTTTATTTTGAAACCGAGTCTCACTAAGTTGCGGAGTGCCTCACTAGGTAGCTGAGGTTGGCCGAGAACCCGGATCCTCTGGTCTCAGCCTCCCGAATGCTGGGATTACAAGCATGTGCCACCACGCCCGGCTCAATAATCAGAATTTTGACATTTCATTTGACAGTCTTTTTTTGGTGGTGGTACTAGTGATGGAACCCAGGGACATTCTATCTCCGAGCTACATCCCCAGCCCTAATTTTTATTCTTAATTTTGAAACAGGGTCTCACTAAGTTGCAGAGAGCTTAAGTAGCTGAGGCTGGCCTCCAACCCAGATCCTCTGGTCTCAGCCTCCCAGGTACTGGGATTACAAGTGTGCGCCACCACGCCGGCATGTTTTCTATTTTTACGAAGGTTCCCCCTTCATTGTATCATTACCCTATGTCTTCACATCTTTTATCTTTTTTTTTTTTTGGCGGTACTAGGGATTGAACTCAGGGGCGTTCTAGCTCCAAGCTACACCCCCAGCCCTATTTTTATTCTTTATTTTGAAACCGGGTCTCACTAAGTTGCGGAGTGCCTCACTAGGTAGCTGAGGCTGGCCGCGAACCCGGATCCTCCGATCTCAGCCTCCTGAATGCTGGGATTATAAGCGTGTGCCACCATGCCCGGCTCACATCTTTTATCTTTGAGTTCTGTTGTATTGCTGTATTTTACTCATGTCAGAGGCCGGCAGGTTTTCTATTCAGTCACTCTGGTTTTGTTCTATCTACTGAGCTTTTTTTTTTTTTTTTTTTACACTGAGGATGAACACATTGATGTTCTACCACTGAGCTATATCCCTAGCCCCTCTCCTGCTTCTAATTTTTATTTTGAGACAGGTCTCATTAGGTTGCTCAGGCTGTGATCCTTCTGCCTAAATTGGGATTAGAGGCAAGTGGCTTCTATCTGTTGAGCTTTTTTTTTGGCAGTACTGGGGATTGAACTCAGGGACATTCTACCTCCAAGCTATACCCCCAATCATATTTTTTTTTTTTTTTTTTTTTTGCGGTACTTGGGATTGAACTCATGGGCATTCTACCTCCGAGCTACACCCCCAGCCCTATTTTTTATTCTTTATTTTGAAACCGAGTCTCACTAAGTTGCGGAGTGCCTCACTAGGTAGCTGAGGCTGGCCTCGAACCTAGATCCTCAGGTCTCAGCCTCCCAAATGCTAGGATTACAAGCATGCGCCACCATTCCTGGCTTTCTAGTGAACTTTTAATTTTCAAATAATTTTAGACTTACAGAAAAACTGCAAAAAATACAGTAATGACAATTCTGTTTCTTTCCTGACAATTCTCACATCCTTATTTATTTTATCTTAAGGCATTGTAAGTGACCTCCAATATTGTGTTACATAGTAGTACAGGTTGAATAACCCATATTCAAAATGCTTGGGTGCTGGGCATGGTGGTGCATTTTTGTAATCCCAGTACTTGGGAGGGTGAGACTAGAGAATGGCGGATTGGTGGCCAGCCTCAGTTATTTAGTGAGGCACTCTGCAACTTAGTGAGAGCCTGTTTCAAAAAAAGAATAAAAAATAGGGCTGGGAGTGTTGTTCCATCCCCAGTTCCACACACACACAAAAAAAAAAATCTTAAAATTTTTTTTCATTTAGTGTAATAGTTGTTGAAGGTTTTTTTGGTTTGTGATTTTTATCAAATCAAGGAAATTCCATTGTAACCCTAGGTTGCTAATAAGAGTTTTAAAGATCATCAATTTTAATGATTAATCTTATCAACCCCTTGTTTCTGTAGTGACCAAAATAATTGCCTAACTGATTTAAAAAGTGAAATTTGAGCTGGGCGTCGTGGCGCAGGCTTGTAATCCCAACATTTGGTAGGCTGAGACTGGAGGATCTGGGTTCGCGGCCTAGTGAGGCCCTCTGCAATTTAGTGAGACCCTATTTCAAAATAAAGAATAAAAAATAGGAGCCGGGCATGGTGGCGCACGCTTGTAATCCCAGCATTTGGGAGGCTGAGACCGGAGGATCCGGGTTCGAGGCCAGCCTCAGTTATCTAGTGAGGCACTCCGCAACTTAGTGAGACTCGGTTTTAAAATAAAGAATAAAAAAAATAGGGCTGGGGGTATAGCTCGGAGGTAGAATGCCCCTGAGTTCAATCCTCAGTACTGCAAAAAAAAAAAAAAGAATAAAAAATAGGGCTGGGACTGTAGCTTGGAGGTAGAATGCCCCCAGTTTCCATCCCCAGTACCACACGCAAAAAAAAAGAAAACGTGAAATTTGATTTTGTGAATATATCTGAAGTACAAAATACTGGGAGGAGAGCTGCAATTTTGCTTTGTAGATTATTTTACATTTTAAAAACCTGCCCTGTGTTGAAGTTGCTGTTAATTTAAGAATTAGAAAGTATGTGTGGGTGCACATCTTCTGTTTTAGGGAAGAGACCTAGTTCTGTTCTGAAGGAGTTGCAACATTGTATAAAGTTGTTTTATTCATATAAATCTGATTTCTCTCATGTGGGATATACTTCTCATTTAGGATGCCTCTTGAATTTCAGGTTGGTTCTCTACCCTATATATATGAGGTCAAAACAATTTTAGGGCCATGTTTTATTGTGTTAAAATAATGTCTAAGAACTATTTTGTTTCTTCTGATTATATAATGGTATTGTAATCTGTGGGTATTTTATTTTATTTATTTTTTGGTGACATTGGGGATTGAACCCAGGGGCATTCTACCTCTGAGCTACACCCCAGTCCTATTTTTTATTCTTTATTTTGAATCACGGTCTCACTAAGTTACAGACGGCCTCACTAAGTAGTTCAGCGTGGCTGCGAACCTGGATCCTCCAGTCTCAGCTTCTCAAGTATTGGGATTACAGGCATGTGCCACTATGCCTGGTTAACAAACTCATTTTAAGTTGAAAATGTTATTAAGTAAGCTGGGCATGGTGGCACACTCTTGTAATACCAGTATTTGGGAGGCTGAGACCTGAGGATCTAGGTTCGCCGCCAGCCTCAGCTACTTAGTGAGGTTCTCCACAACTTAGTGAGACCCTATTTCAATATAAAGAATATAAAATTAGGCGTGGGTGTAGCTTGGAGGTAGAATGCCCTTGGGTTCATCCCCAGTACCACACACAAAAAAAAGTTATTCTAAAGTTTCCAAAACCAGCTGGGCATGGTGGCGCACGCTTGTAATCCCAGCATTCGGGAGGCTGAGACC
>PVLC010045333.1:0-11833 GCA_004027655.1 Graphiurus murinus | reverse complement strand
TTTTTTATTGTAATAATTCGTGCTTTGTATATATACATTTTTGTTAGGTACAAATTGATATAGACAAATGTGCACACATTTCTCATCTGACCCTTTCCCCAATTCCCACCCCGCTCCCTCGCCCTCCCTCCCTCTCAAGTTCAGTTCAGTGAGTGATCTTGATATAATTGTGTAAGTATATCATGTGCCTTAGGGTGCTCTCCCCCCGCCCCCCGTCCAATCCCTTCAGTTAAAACAACTTCTTTGCTTATCGAGGATCTCTCCTTTTCATCTGGAGACCCTCGTATGCCCCATCTTCTCCCTAGCAATTCCACTACTGGGTATATACCCAAAAGAATGGAAACCAAACTATCAGACCGATGTATGTGTTTCAATGTTTATAGCGGCTCAATTCACAATAGCCAAACTATGGAAGCAGCCAAGATGTCCATCCACAGATGAATGGATTACAAAACTATGGGATATATACACAATGGAATTTTACTCAGCCATAAAGAAGAACAAAATCATGTACTTTGCAGGGAAGTGGATGCAACTGGAAAACATTATTTTAAAGGTATCTTTTACCACTTTACACTCCCTCTAACAGTTTATGAGGGTTTCGTTTTCTCCATTAGCTTGCTAACTTGCTATAGTTGTTACTGTCAATCCTTTTTATTTTATCCATTGGATATTGGGTAATACAACTATTTCATCATGGTTTTAGTTTGTATTTCCCTTATAAATAATAGGACCTATCCATTATCTTTTGTAAATTAACCATATAGATACATTTTTTTTAAAAAATCCTGTTCAAAAAACAGGATTAGCCGGACATGGTGCCACATGCCTGTAAACCTGGTACTTGGAAGGCTTAGGCAGGAGGATCACAAGTTCAAGGCCTGCCTCAGCAACTCAGTGAGGCCCTCACCAATTTAATGAGACCCTGTTTCAAAATAAGAAATAAAGTAGAGCTGGGGGGTGTAGCTCAGAGGTAGAATTCTCCTGAGCTTAATCTCTAGTACCTCCTTTCCCGATAAAAAAGAAAGAGGATTAGAGTTGACTGGAAGCAATTAGAGAAAGTACAGGGAGCAGGTGGTGGGAACTCAGGAAGGGATGAGAGAGATAGCAAGGAGTGCTGGTACTTCACAGACCCAAGAAAAGCAAGCATTCGATATTAAATTGGTTCTTGCAAGGACAAGCATGTCTGACCACTTGAACACATTCCTGATGCCCCAAAAATATGGTGTGAAAATTATTGCTGCAGTTTCAAAAAAAATTAAAGAAACTTTCCTAGATTTGAACAGATAAAGTAGGAGAAGAAATCTTCAAGACTAACATTATCAATCAGCTTTTGAAACAATGAAGGAAGAAGATGGAGACAAATGTGGTCTGAGGACAGAAGGTAAAACTATTCACCAGTGAGCCACTCCATCCCAGAGAACACATCAGAGTGAATATAGAGCTTATTGTGCCATTCGCTTCTTGACCCCCTTTAACTTGATAATGATTCTGTCGATGCTAACTAGTCATAAGTACTGTTTAATAATTTCAGGCTTGAGGTAGAGTGTGGACACTGAACGTATAGAAATAAAGAGTATAGACTAAAACACTGCTTTCTTAATTATTGAGGGAGGGAAAAACCCTATTCTAGGTGAACAATAGGTTTGTTTCTAAGCTTGAGCTACATAAAATGGAGCTGCCTGAAATCTTTCTCTGTACAAATTTGTGTGCGGGTGTGTTTCCCTTATACAGACCTGTCTTCTTGGTCTTGGTTTGCTCACAAGCTAGGCTCTGTCACCTCTCAAGAGCTATAGTTACTTGTTTTCCCAATTTCACTCAATGAAGACAGATTTGTCTTTGAGGGAATGCTCAAACTATTTGTTGTCGTCATCGTCGTCGTCATCATCATCATCATCATCATCTGCTTTTATAGGACTGCTTATCCCCCACAGAAATGTGGAATCAGATCCAGTAGGATTCCATTGCTTCTCTGGTGCAAGCTCCTTGGTTTACAAATGGGGAAAATGAGGCCAGGTGAACTGGAAATTTGCAGTAGAACTAGGACTGGAATTCAGCTCTCCAGGCCCCAGTCCTTTGTATTTCTCCCTCATATTATGGTAACCTTTATTTTGCTCTTTTATTTTTCCTCCTCTTAAGTCTTGTTCCTCACAGCTTGTTTATAGAACTTAATATGATTGGAATAATCATTTTATAGTATAGGGTTTGTCCATGAGTAGATCCAAGCTGACAAATCAGGAAATACTTCTAAAACTTTGCTTCCTATCTGGAGTGAGAGTTTTAGTTCCTTTATACTGCTAGGTGAGTGCTCTTTTTTTTTTTTCTTTTGTGGTACTGGAAATTGAACCCAAAGCCTCACAAATGGTAGACAAGTGCTCTACCACTGAGTACACCCAGACATTTTTATTTTATTTTGAGACAGGATCTCTCTAAGCTTCCAAGGCTGCCCCTTGAACCTGAACTCCTCCTGCCTCAGCCTCCAAGAAGATAGAAATACAGAGTGTGCCACCATGCCTAGCTATAGTTCCTCTATGTTGCTGTAGAAGAAAATGCTTTAAAACATTTGCATTTTAGGCACAAAATGCAATGGATATTTCCTGAGTTATTTTTTGAGTTTTCTTTGAATTTCTAGGAAGAACAGTATCACCTTTGAATTCTGCATGAGGTGATTCATAAAAATGGCAGCTCTAAAGGCAAACTCTGAAAACACCAGTAAATAAATGTCTTCCCTTCAAATCTGAAAGTCATTCAGATTTGTTTTTTTCTGGTCAGAAATCCAGTCCCTCTTTGAGATTTTATGCATACCAGAAAAGTATATATTGAGAGTTACTATCATTTTTTGTTTTATCATTATTTGTCTGCTATGGTGTTAAAATGATTGCAGGGGAAGAAAATATGGCTTAGGAAATAGAATTGCTTTAATAACAACCAGTTCTTAGATATTCTGGCAAAAGAATAGAAGTTTACATGGAATGCAAGGATTAAGAGATGCTACTGAGGGTGATGGCTGAAGTGAGGAAGAACAAAGAGAAAGGCACAACATTCAAATATCCAGATCATTTCATTATCAAACTTCAGTGCTGCAGGAAGTGATCTTAGTTTATACCTATCAATACTCTTGCCTTTAATATTTTCCATAGTATGGCAAATAGCGATGCAATATGAGCTCTCAAATGAGAAAACATCTGCTGGCCTGCGTCTAAGTAATCAGACTGGTAACCCCCTGAAACAAAGATAGGATGTACATGCTGGCTCTCTAAGGCCCAGGAATGCTTAGCCCACAGGGTAACCATTAGTGTCCTCCTTTAACTGGATTGCGTTTTGCACACATAGCTGCACATCTGGATGCTTCCCAATAGTTCAGCACCATTGTTAAATTAAGACTGTTGGCGGCTATTTCTTGAAACCCTTTAAAGAGCTGTTCCCCAGTGAACAGGGCAAATGTCACCTATAGCAGATCAGGCAAGAGGTTATTATTTCTTCCTCAATTATGTACAGACAACCTTCCCACTCCAGCTTCATGATATACCCTGGGTAGTGGGAGACAGCCCAGGACTCCCAAAGAAAGGAACAAATAAATATCACTCCTTGTTTCTGAACTAAACTTTGAATGCATTCATTGTATTTCTTTATCTCTATGAGAAAAATGTCAGCCTGTTACTAGTATTGTTTCTATTTTGGAGATTATTGATTGTAACTTTAAAAATAAAGCAACTTCTATCTCAAACATATGAACAAATAAGATAAGCCTAGTGTCTTTTTCCTTAACAATTGTGTGTGTGTGTGTGTGTGTGTGTGTGTGTGTGTGTGTGTGTGTGTGTGTTCTGCTGGGAAGCAAAGCTAGTGGCTATTGTTTTACTTCTAAATAATATTGCAATAGAAAGAATTGGTGTTCTGGCTTCCCAAGGTGTGAAACTGCACAACTGGTGTTGTATTAACACTCTCAACAGATTTATCTAAGTATCCAGTCCATCAGAGAAAAGACCCTCTACTCCATTCATTTAAATGGACATGTATATGGATTTGTACAGGACAGGTATTTGATTGCTGTTGCAGTTTTCTCCATTTAAGAACTGAGTCATCGGCATTTTAAATGTAAAACACAGTCTCTCTTAGAGTAAATATCATTGAGTTGGAAAGTAGAAGAATTTGAATCCCTGATCAGTTACTTTCATGTGAACCTTAAATGTGATTCAAGTACCCTAAACTTCAGTCCCCTCATCTATGAAAAGTGGGTGAATCATCTTTGAAGATTATATATGTGACAACACACTCTCAAGCCTAACATTCTACAGGAAGGAACTGCTATTATTTTATCACCCCTAGTTATAATTTACCATACAGTTGATATTCCTAGTGATTATGATCTTCCTGTTTGTATGTGGAAAGAATGAAGTCTCAGTATATTTGGGAAGTGGATAAGGATATCCCAGGGCAAGTCCTCAGTCCTCAACTTATAGTTTTCAGAAGCCAGACCAAATTGGAAAAAGGGGGAAGATTGAGGAAAGAAAACCAGATGGAGACCTAATGGCAGTGGTCCTGGAGGTGGGTAATGGTGGTCTCAAATAATGGCAGTGGAGATAGAGAAAAGTAGATGGTGGGAGACATAGTGGAAGCTAGAACTGACAGAATGTGGTGATTAGCAGATGTGACTGTGGAGGCAAGGAAAAGCAGGAGATAGGATGCCCTTTCTGAGAGAGTATAATGAAAGGTTTGTGTCCTACCCCCAATTCATGTATTGAAATCTCAACTCCCCTAATGTGATATGGTAATAGGAAGTTGGGCCTTCAGGAGATAATCAAGTCATGAGGGGAGAGCTCAAAACTGGGATTTAGTACCCTAATGAAAGAGGCGCCGGAGAGCTAGCTCTCTTGCTCTCTTTTTCTGCCACTTATAGCACATTGAGAAGAGAGCCATCTGGAAACCAGGAAAAGTTCTCTCACCAGACCTGGAATCTGCCATTGTCTTGATCTTGGACTTCTCAGCCTGCACAACTGTGAAATAATCTGTGCTACCTAAACTTATAAGCTATTTAATTTGTGATATCTTATTATAGCAGCCCAAACAAGCTAAGAGAGTTACTAAGAGAGTGAGGATGGGATGGGGAGTGTAGGGTGTGGTTAAGCAGAAGGGTAGACATGTCAAAGACCAAGAAGATGCTGGCCCTACCTTCTGCTCCTGAGGTAGGAGAAGAAGCTCCCTCCCCCTAAGAGGCTGTGTGGAGGGTAATGGTCCCTAACTTTAGAAACTGGGATTTTTAATGGGAAATGAGGGGAAAGAGACATTCAGTGAAAGAGTCAGAGAAGCTTGTTAATCAGAGAACAAAGTTCCTGAGATCAAAATGGGAAGATTGGGACAGAGGAAGATCAAATGGAGAAGAAACACGAAAGGTGCTAGAGAAGATGAGTGCTGGAGGACCAGTGTTCAGGTGGAGCGCTGGCACTCAGGAATGTGGAACATGGTTGGTATAGCTAGTGGGGAAAAAAAAAAAAAAACAGTGAACAGAAGGCACCTGTCACATCTTTGCTGGGCAGCAAGCACCTAGGCAGCCGGGAGTCATTTGATATGTGGTTGGTAAAGACTGCACTCTAAGAAGGTCTCAGGATTATATGGATAAGGTGATTTCAGGCTTTCTTTAAGAACCTGATCGAAGGAGTGAGTCCCACTGAGAAAGCTCCAGCCTCACTCAAGGGAATTGACTTTTCTGCAGTGGTGAGAAACCTGCCCTGAGGGCAGAAAGGCTAGAGAATAAAGATTTGAGTGGTCACAGGGGTCCAGGAGCAGAGAGAGCCCACAGTCTACTTAGTTGCTAAAACCTGATGAAAAACAATACTAAGACACTGAGAAGCAAAAACAAAAGAAGTCCAATTAAAAATTTAGTTATAAAGACAAAAAAAGTTATTTTGAAGAGGCACAACTGTTCCCAATACTAGGACCAGAGAGAAAATTTTTAAGTGTGTTCTCAGAAGTGTGTAACATGCAGGTGTGGTCATGTATCAAATGGGGCTCTGTGTTACAGCATCCTGTTAAGGTTGCAGACCACTTGTTTCATCAGAGCATAGAAAGAAGTCTTTCTAGTAATCAGAAGTCAAGAGGGCTGCATCTTGCAGCAGTGAGTTCCCTATCAGAGGTAGTCATACCAGCCTGTAGGGGTTTGACATATAGTCTGAGCTCCCCTATGTATATACCAAAGAGTTAAAACAGCATTTCTTGCCTAAAACAATGGGAAGAAGAAATCTTAGCTAAAACCATAGGAGGCATTTCAATTCATCTTTTGAACAAGCAGAGAACATTATGAATAGATGAATGAATAGATTAAATATAAGTCAATTGACAATCAATTAGAATGAAAATGATATCATAGCTCAAGCTAAAGGGAAAATGGAATTTATCATATTTAATCAATTCAAAGTTGTATATTATTTTCAAATATTAATATCTTTGAAATTAGACTGCCTCTTAAAAATCAATGAAGTCTTGTAATAGCTGTCAGCATGGCAGTGGTTTGGTTGAGATTGCTTATACCAATAGTTGTAAAAATTGGTCCCTCTGCCCCACTGGCAGCATCAGCATCACCTGGAAATGTATTAAAAATGCAAATTCCTGGGTCCCACTCAACACTTACTAAAGCAGAAAATCTAATTAAGTTGTCTATGTTTTAACAAGCCCACCAGATGATTCTGATACACACTTGTGTTTCAGAACTACTGGCTTGCAAAAGAATATAAAACACACACCCCCAAAATCAAGTCAAAACCTGAATAATAGGTGTGTTAGTCGGTGTTCTCCAGAGACACACAACCAAGAGGAGATTAGAGAGACAGAGAGAGAGAGAGAGAGAGAGAGAGAGAGAGAGAGAGAGAGAGAGAGAGAGATTTCCACAATCTGTTGTCTGCAATCTGGAGACACAGGAAAGCTGATGGTGTAGTTAGAAAGATGAGAGGTGATGATAAAAATTCCACTGGGTCTGAAGGACTGAGAACCAGGGTGTTGAGGGACCATTGATCTTCTTATTTAATCAGTTAGGAAAAGAGAGAATTCAACCTTTTACTCTCTTCAGATCCTCAGGGAATTGAATGAGGTCCACCCCCATGGCAGAAGGTCATTTGCTTTACTCAGGTCACCAGTTCAAATGCTAATCTCTTCCAGAAATACCCTTCCAGACACACCCATAAATTAGATTTAACCAGAGATCTAGGTACCCCATTTCCAAGTTAAGTTACACATTACATAAAATCAATCATCACAACAGGCATCGGAGGCTTGGAAGAAAATTCAGGAGAAAACATAGAGCACTAATGAATGAAAATTCTTAGAGAAGCACAAGTTTTCCAGGTCTCTAGATGGTCCTATCATACTACAAATACTAAAAGTAGCTACCGATATTGGCTGAAGCCAATTAACCTCTGTTCAAATCCTGACCTTATCCTTAATCAGCCATGATATTTTGGACAGATAATTGAACCCATATGAGACTCTATTTCTCTCCTATAAAGTGGGATGATGCTCATGGGGTCATTGCTAGGACTGAGGTAGATCATTCCTATGAAATGATTCTAGAATGCTTGGAGAATAATAGATCCTCCTGGATTGGAAGTCAATATAATCAATCAATGCCTGAAATCTACAGTGTATACTTTCTTGAGGGCATTTTTTAGGGAAGATGGTCAAGGGAGATCTTCCCCAAAGAATATCAAAGGGATACCCTGGTGAAAGTCAATTAAAAAAAAAGAAAATCAATTAAAGAGTCTTCTAATCACATGCTACATTATCAAAATGAAGATACTTTTTCAATAGGAAAAAGCATTTTGGAGGTTATAATTCTTATAAATGATGTGACTCTTTGAAGAAAATGACTGGTAGGAAGAAACAAACTTATTTCAAAGGGACTCATACATCCTCCATTGAGTCAACAGGATTTTTTTTCTTATCCTGAAACACTGTGCAGATCATAAAAAAAAAAAAAAACCTTGCATCAACTTCTCAGAGAGCCTCTTCCTTAATAAATAATTAATTAGAATTTATTCTTTTCCTCTGTAGAATACTGAACTCTTTCATAAGGTTAGAAACTCGAAAGTTGTGGGCTCAGATCTAAAATACAGGACATATGCATCCCTTTATCCAAATAATACCTGCCTCTTTAATCTTCTGCTTTAGTCATTGATCTAGTGGAATTTCTGAACTATACCTTCAAGTCTATGAGGTCTAAAAGAAATATACATAAATAAAATACATGCACACATAATAGGTGGATAGATGTATATATAGGTGGGTATACTCTGTTACTAAGTTTTTGGATTATCTGGCATGCATTCTTATTTCAGTCCAATGTTGCCTGATCTTACCATATCCTGTCTTCTTCTCTCATTCTACCTTAATTAATAATCAATATAATCATAATGGAAAAATAATTTCACTATAAATTTAGACTATAATGAAAAGTCTAATCCCAAGAATATTAATGTGTCCCAAAGTCAAATAAATACATATTGGAGATAGATAATGTTTTGGGCTTAATGATATGACTGAAGATGAATCTGATTATGCTGTACTACCATAATATTAAAGAGCACAACGAGCTTGCCAATTCAGGGTGTGCTTGAGATGTGCCCATAATTTTCATAGGATGGGCATGGGTCCAAAGCCTCACCTCAGATTCTTGGGTTTAAAGACTCAGTCTGTTCCATTAGGAAGGACCATATCACAAGTGGCGTATTTATAAACCAAATTGCTTATAATGTGGACTATCTTCTCAATAACCAGAACCCATGTGCCAATTCCCCATAGTATCTTTATTTTCTGTATTAGGGTATCCCACTAACAGAATAATTAGTTAGTATTTTGTCTCTTAGAGCAAGGATCATTGACAACACTGAGGAATTTATATCTTTTTTATTCCTACATTCTCTTGTTTAATGCCATCGAATACCTATCAGATTAAAGTTGTATTTTTATGCTTTTATTGGTATATTGTAATTGTTGTTGTATTTTAGTACAGGTAGAGTCCACCTAAGAACACACTTATCTATTGATTAGGACACACATTGCTACTTCTTGTGCACAGTTCCTTTTTTAATTTGGGGGAGGGGGGCAATAGAATAGCATAGTTGTTGGTTTCTGGTCTCACACAGAGCATCTCCACAAACTCTTCTAATGAAGGCAACCTCTGTGATCTCTAACATGCCTTCCTATGTGCTTACTTCTTACAAATTTTAGTTTCAAACTATTACCTTTTCCGAATGACTTCACCTCAAATTTTGGTTCGATATATTGTGATGGTTGATTTTTACATGTCCACTTTAGTAGGCTGAGGAATGTTCTGGTAACTGTTAAAATATAATTTCTGTGTGTGTCTGTAAGGGTATTTTCAGAAGATATTAGCATTTGAGTCAGTAGACTAAGAAAAGATGATTAATCCTCACCATGATGGGCAGGCATCATCCAATCCATTGAGGGCCCATATAGAACAAAAAGGCTGAAAAGTAAAGCCTCTCTCTCTCTCTCTCTCTCTCTCTCTCTCTCTCTCTCTCTCTCTCTCTCTGTCTCAAGCTGCAACATCTGTTTTTTCCTTCCCTTGGATATCAGAACTCTTGGTTTTCTAGCCTTCAAACTCCTGGACTTACACCACAGTCCCCACTACCATCTTCCCTACATCTTACCTTCTGCCTCAGTTCTCAGACTTTGGACCTATAAGTGGGAGTTATTCCAGTATCTCCTCTCTTCTCCAGCTTTTGGACCACTGGCTTTCCTTGTTTTCAGATGGCAGACCATGAGACTTCTTGGTCCCCATAATTGTATGAGAAACATTTCTGGAGAACCCTGATATACTCACACACATACACACACATATTTATATTTATATGGAATCTCAGAACCAGGTCCTCTCTTGTTGGAATAGATCTATTTTAAAAATCATTGGGCCACCAGATACAATGGTGCACACCTATAATCTTAATACTTGATGGGCTGAGACAGGAGTATTGCAGGTTGGAGGACAGCCTTAACAACTTAGCAAGACACTCAACATATTTGCAAGAACTTATTTCAAAATAAAAATCTTGGTGTAGCTTGGAGGTATAACGTCCCTGTGTTTAATTCCCAGTACCCCAAAATAAATAAAAGCAATAAAAATCATTGGGTCCAACTTCTCATGTTACATTTGAATCCTTTGTGTCATGTCAGCCTTTGGGGTCATTTGGAGATTATTCATTTATACATACTTAGGGAATCATCACTGTGGTTTGATATTTCTGCTAGCATGAAACTCAGTGAAGAAACTTATTGAAAAAGTAATTGCTTATTTTTTTCAGATGATATCCTCACCATGATGTTTCTGTTTCTTCAATTGAATGAGAGAAGGATGAGAGGTATCATTCCAGCTCCCTGTGATAATACAGGTTTCTGGTTTTGTCAGTAGTTCTGAAATGAAAAGTGTCCTCCCGTCAATACGTTCTGCCTGAAATTAAATGCTTTTAATGGAAGAGTCAGTGTTTATGTCTTAATCGCCACTGATTCCCACTGATCAGACAGTCTGGTCAACTTACCAGGTCCGGAGAGAAGCTTGGATTAAGAATAAATGACACAGAAGAACTCAGACAAGAGTCTTTTGGCCAGCAAGGAGCTAAAGTGATCTCTTGCAAACAGCACAGTCCTAGTACTTCCTGCCTGATACCTCATCTAAGACACCTTGAAAATGGAGCAGATCAGTTTGAGAGAGAAGTACTTAGGTGTTGGGCTTATGGATTATTTAGAATTGCTTTGATTTCTTAGACTGATGTACTGTTACAGACAACAGAAACAAATGCAGATTAAAGTGTCAAAATCAGAACCTATTGGTCACTGGATGAAAAAAAGACCAGGCTTTAGGATGTAGAAATACAGTTCATTGCTTGTTCTCCCCTTTCTCACAGGTTCTAACTAAAAAAAAAAAAAAAAAAAAAAAATTTAAAATGAAAAAAAACCACTTTGAAGAGTCATAAAAAAGAATCCAGCCATATTTAACATAGATCCAACTCTTTCATACTAATATCTGACAAGGGAAATGTAAGCCACACAAAGTAGACACATCGACTAATATTTAGTTATGTGCTTCAGTTTAATATATACTTAGTGGACAACTGTTATTAACACCATCTGTGCTATGTATTGGAGATAAAAAAAAATCAGTAGAATTTGATTCCTTTCTTTAAAGAGATGATGTTCTAATTGGAAAGGGAGGAGGATGATTATATTGTGGCAGAATTTTTGAGAGAGTAGGATCAAGACAATGGTGATCATCTGCAAACTCAGGAGCCGCCTAAATGTAGCTTGGATGGGATCTGGGATGTAGTTTGTAGAAAATGTATTGCTACCTCCACCAGCTTAAAAAAACCTACCAAACCTTGCTTTTTAGAACAGCTTTATATTAACAGAAATAATGGGAGGGAGCCGGGCGTGGTGGCACACGCTTGTAATCCCAGCATTTGGGAGGCTGAGACCAGAGGATCCGGGTTCGCGGCCAGCCTCAGCTGCTTATTGAGGCCCTCCACAACTTAGTGAGACCCTGTTTCAAAATAAAGAATAAAAAATAGGGCTGGGGCTGTAGCTTGGAGGTAGAACGCCCCCAGGTTCCATCCCCAGTACTGCAAAAGAAAGAAAAGAAATAATGGGAGGAGAGTATACAGTTTCTATATATTCTGCTTCTTATTTCCCCTATTATTAATACCTTATATTAGTATGACATATTTATTAACAAACTAATATTATCATCAACTAAAGGCCATAATTTATTTATATTTTCCCAGTTTTTACATGGCACTCTCTTTCTTTTTTTTTTTTTTTTTTTTTTTTTTGC
>PVLC010045332.1:0-11854 GCA_004027655.1 Graphiurus murinus | reverse complement strand
TCTCACTACATTGCTGGGGCTGTCCTCAAACCTGTGATCCTCTTGTCTTGGCCTCCCAAGTACTAGGATAATATATCATTTTTGGACAAAGAGGACCTAACAGAATTCACTATAAAATTTAAATTTGTACAATTTATGAGACTCCTAATACACTTCCACTGACTCCTTAGGCACATAAAGTCATCGCTTGTCTTTTATACTAGGGTATGTATCAATTAATAAGTGCATTTAGTTTGATATTAAATATTTATAAGGGTAGTAAATACAGACACAAATCCTTATAAAGAAAATAATCTTCTATCTCCCTAAATTGCTCATTTGTTCATTCTTTAAATAGTTAGCATATTTTGTCTTTGTATGAGTTTTTATTTCTTTGATTTTTTTTTCTAGAATCCAGGGACATTCTACCTCCAAGCTATACCTCTACCCCATATCCTATTTTTTATTCTTTATTTTGAAATAGGGTCTCACTAAGTTGCAGAGGGCCTCACTAAGTATCTTAGGCTGGTGGTGAACCTGTGATCCTCCTGTCTCAGCCTCCCAAGTACTGGGATTGCAAGCATGCACCACCACATTCAGCATGTTTCTTTCAATTTAAACTTGCAGTTAGAAAACCTAAGTTCTGCTCCTAGTTTTTCTAATTACTAATTGTGTAGCTTAGGGAAATCCACAAATTTGGGTTCTAAAAGAATTATTCTTAGAAATTCTTCTGAATTTCAAAATCTTAAATTTTTCAACAATTCGTTTCAGAAATGGCTAAGATTTATCCTTTGTAAAACATGGACAAACATACCTAACCTAATATATCTGTTATATATAGCCATAATATTTCACATAATGAACACCCACAAATTTTAAGTTATAAACAGCACAAATATGCATGCATCAACTGAAATTGGCTGAACTCATTCATGTAGCTAAGGTTATTTATGGACTGGAAAGATGGTTCGACAGATCCATAATGAGTTCTTAACATCTATGGTTGCCTTACTGTTAACTGATCTGTGATGGCCTTGACTGTGATTATGGGGTTCTCAAATTTCTCAATATTTTTTCCAATCTTCAGCAGTGCCCCTATAACATATTTTCATGGTAACAATGAGGGATAAGCACTAAGTAAAAACATGCAGCACTTGTTAAGTCTCTGCTAATATCTCAATTCCTAACATACCATTGGCCAAAGCAAATCACATGATTGAACTCAGACTTAGGGGATAGAAGAATGTACTTCAATTTTTTGCTCAAAGCAGTTGCAAATTCTTGGCAAAAACAGCCAGAGAGAGGGGAGACCTGGGGCCCTAAGTGATCATTTTATGTACCAAATTGTTACATAGGATTGTTGTGAAGACAAAATAATGTACTTGAAAACCTTCAGTATATCATAATACATTTTACAAATTTTCTTATTATAGATAGTCTTATTATTACCATAATCCAATACAATAAAACTATTTTAATTCCTATAAAACTATAGTAATTAACTTCCCATTTTTGAACAAAGGCCAACAACTTTGGGCTCATGGGCCACATCTGACCCATTGTCTCTTTTCGCATAGCCCACAAGTTAGAAATATTTATATTTTATAAATTGTTGAAAATTTCAAATTGTAGGAATAATATTTAATATCACACAAAATTCAAATTCCCGTGTCTATAGGACAATTTCATTGGAACACAGCTGTCCTCGTTAATTTACATGTTGTCTAGAGCTGCTTTTGTACTACAATGGCAGAGTTGAGCAGTTGCAAGAGAAACAGAAGCCTTGTGAAGTAACCAAATGCCTAAAACATTTACTAGATAGTCTTTTACCAAAAATGGTTACTCACTCTTCTGTGTTAGAATACTTACATGGATCTCCTTAGGGTTGTTATACTTGTATTTGATTTTGTTCTGTTTTGCTTTTCAACACTGGGAATTGAACCCAGGGCTCCAAATATGCTAGACAAGCATTCTACCATGCAGCCCCTTCTGCCTCAGCTTCCTGAATAGCAGGGGTTACAGGCATGTTCCACTATGCCCAGCTTCTCCTTAGGATTGATTGGTTGATTTTACTTTTTTAAATAGCAAAACCCAGTTATTTTGTGGCTCTTTTTAGCTTACATTTGTTTTTATTTTTTAATTGGGTGCACTGTTACTTTATACCATATTGAGGTAGAGTGTTGGAAAAATACATGCACACATTCTTGTTGCCTTCCCCACTTGTGCCCCCACACCTTCACCCTGCAAGTCTTTGAGATTGGAATTGGCAATTTTATATACCTTCACAGCATTATCTCTACTATGCATTCTTTATGACTTCATCCCCCCACCCTCCCTTCCCTCATCCCTCTCAGTCACTCTCTTGGAGTCTGCTCATCTATCTGATGTTGCCCTTATTTCTGAATATCTCTCTAAGTTCTACATATAAGAGGAAAAAGTTCTTTGGGATGGAGTATACTGAGTCAGTATAATATTCTGAATTCTATCCATTTTTATTCAAATAATGTAATTTTGTCCTTCTTTATGGCTGAGTAAAATTTAATTGTGTGTATATACCAAAGTTTTGAATCTGTTCATCTGTCGATGGATATCTAGGCTGATTCCATATTTTGGCTATTGTAAAGTGTGTTGCTATGAACATGGATATGCAGGTCTGATTATAATATTTTGATATCATTTCCTTTGGGAAGATGCCCAGAAGCACTATCACTGGGTCCTATGATAGTTCCCTTCCCATTCTCAATCTTCTGAGAAACCTCCACACTGATTTCCAAAATGGCTCTCCTAGTTTGCAGTCCCATCAACAATGAAATATAGAGTTTCTCTTTCTCACATCCTCACCGGCATTTATTATTATTTGTGTTCTTGATGATTGCCGTATTAACGGGAGTGAGATAGAATCTCAGTGTAGTTTTGATTTGTATTTCCCTTATTGTTAAAGATGAAAAACATGAGTCTCTTGACAACCTTGTGAGACCCTGTTTCCAAATAAACAATAAAATAGGGCTAACTGTGTATCTCAGAGGTAGAACCCCCCTGGGTTCAATCTCTTTAGGACTTAAACAGACACGTCTAAGAAGTCTAGTCTGGCCCACTCCTCTGAGACTCTTCAGTGAATAATAAACAGTCAGGAGTAATAGTTTATGACTTTTGACTAAAACTACTGTTGAGGTATCTGCTTTGTCCACTTCACTCCCACTTTATTCCCCTAAGTCACTGCCCATTTGCTTTATTTAATCTTTCAACCTCATACCAGCTGTCTCTCCCTCTACAGTGTCTTTGCAATTCAGGTTTGGACAATTAATTGATATGATTCTCCTTTTCTTATCTTATCTTGGCATGCTAACATAAAGTTCTAAGTATTTGGTGATGGTTGAGATCAAAACACCATCAATTTTTGCCCACAGCTACCAGCCACAAGACATGTCCTCTACCTATCAGAGATTGTCAGGCTGAGATAGGAGTATTCTTAGAGCTTCCTTGCCTCAAAGTTTGCCTCTCTTATCACTCTCTTTCTGTCTCAATAGATGAAACAAGAAATTTCCATCACTTTTCTCCCTTGCAGTGTCTTACTTCCTCTGATTATACGGAACTGTCATTCTAACATCTTGAATCATTCTTTGAATTCTGAACACATCTTTCTTTTCACATGACTGAAAAAAGGAGTGATTGCAGCCAGGTAGCTGCATCTTGCAACAACAGTACTTATGGCATTTTACAAGCAAATGCACATACCATTCCTCTTTATGTAGGGAAACCTTCCATTTGTCTAGTAAAGTTAATTGAACAACTCTGACAAGTGATGCTTGAAATTATCTTCTATACTTTTTAAATGGTCATCTATATTATATATATGAAAACTGGTAGCAAACAAGTTCCAAGAATAGCAGTATTAGAGTATTTGTGTTCTATAAAATAGATAGAAATATAGTGTAGAAAGTATAAATTTATGCATTTCAAGAACATTTTGAGACTATTTTGTTTATTCAACCTGTCCCCCTCCTTTGTTTTAAAATCACCCTGAGAGCTGTTGATTCTAAATTATTCTTTTAAGCCATTTTAAGTTTAGATGACTAGTTGTATGTAACCCAGATATTCTCTTCCCTGATACAGCAAAAAGCCAGTTTCTTGTTCTTAAAAGAATATGTGGAGGAGCTGCGCAGTAGGATACTTGGAAAATGTTTTGCCATACTAGAGAATGCCTTATTTGCTGGGGTGGAGACAGGCTTTGATGACTGGTAGTCAAATAACACAAGAGCCATTCTCACAAAGAGTGCAAACAGGTGAGCTGAGAACTTCAGAGGGAAAGGCACATGGCTCAGGAGTAATTTTCTACAAGCCTTAAAAAATCTACTTTTGTTCAGCCGACATTAAAATTGTTTAAATTGCTTTTTAATTCTAAAGAAACCAAGAATTTGCTGGCCAAAATTATGATGGGAAAAGTCACACAACAGTCTGAAACTTATCACTTAAAATGTCTGGTAAAGATTTTTGTACAGGAAGGTAAAGCACACTGACCAAAGTGCTGGGCCTCTGCTGAGAAGCTTTGAAGGGAACTAGCACCAACCACAACCATGAGAATTAACAAAGGCCTGAGGGAAGAGAGGGCCAGGAATAGGCTCCTCTTTTGTCATCTAGTAGCTCTTTGCCTTTTCATATTTACTCATATTTATTGCCCTTAGCATCTTTTTTTGTTTGTCTGTTTCTGTCCCCTCCCTTTTCTCTTTCTATTCCCACTCTGTTGGAAGGCAATAGCTATTGTAAACCTGCATCTCTGCAGGAGCTGAGTGAGCCTTCTGCTGTGTGTTCCTGGCTTTGCAAGAACAAGAAAACATTTATTGTGTGGAGTATTCAGAACTGAATCCAGAGCATTTTTTACATATTTTACCCTTTTGATCTATATTAATTGTCACAAAGAAACATGACATTTGGGTTTTAGGAAAAGGTCCCAAGAGGTTGCATGGTCACACAATAGTTCAAAGGTTATTCTGAGAATGAAAAGGAATATTAACTAAATTTCCTTTGAAAAGTGTTACTGAAAAATGCAGGATGTGGATGTGAGGTGAAGGCAGGGAACTATTTTGTGACTTTTGTGGAGCAATGTATGTTGGAAAAGCCCTTTAAATGTACAACCTGCTTCCCTTTTATTTACTTTCTTATTTATTTATTCATTCATTCATTCACTTATTTAATTTGTTTTCAGTACTGAGAATTGAACCTAAGGTCTTGCGTGTGCTATGTAAGCATAGTCCAGGTGTTAGAGCACTCGCCTAGCACATTCGGGGCCTGGGGTTTGATCTCCAGCAAACACACACACACACACACACACACACACACACACACACACACACACACACGTCCTGTTTCCCAAAGAGTTAGCCATTTCTCCCTTTTGTAGTTTATCAAGGTGTTGAGGCTCAGAGACTGTTTTCAAGTGTCTTTCTGGAAAAGCTAAAGACTAAAAGATTAACAGTGGCAATAGCAGCCTCAGTGAAAGAGTTCTAAAAATACAGTACATTTCAAAATCTCTACTGATACAGAAAACCCAGCAATGACATCTGGATTATTGCTCCAGGAATTCATTCGGCCCAGAGGGCACACACTAAATAAAACAGGGGCAAGAATATCATGCAATCTACATTACCCCTTAAAACTTCCTGCCCCTTGCCACCTGATTTCCTCATATCATTTCAAAGTCCTCTCTGCTATTTTTAGATAAGGATTTTTTTCAGCCATGTGGTACTGTATTATAAGAAGTACAATGGTTATTTTTAACATCTTACAGGTAAGTTTTTTTTTTTTTCCCCTCTCCCTGTGGTTATTGAAGTGAAGTGGCATTGGAGAGGGTCACCGTATGAATCCAAAGCAAAAATAGAAAAATGGTGGTTTTCAGGCCATAACAGATGTGCTCTGTTTGACCGAGAATATTTTAGAAGAATCTGAGTCCACTTTTAAAATCTATAAATTTCACATTAAAAGGTTAGGGTTCCCAGCTTCTGCTGAATACCTGGAAGATCTGGCTGCACTAGCCCTGCATTCACAAAAGGCAAAACTTAGCCAAAGCCAAGGAACAGCAACTCCTAAAAAGAAGCTCTGCCTAGTGTTTGTCAGCACCTCTGCCACTCACCTACATCCCTACACAGGGGATGTGTTACACACCTGCTCTCCTCCCACTGCAACTAACCATGTCACTTCCTTTGAAGGCTTTTCAGTTCATGATCCTTATTCCCGCATAACACAATTTAAGGGTTTGTTTCTCCAAATAATGGATAACAGTGAGAACTTGCTTGTACTTTCTGAGTGTGTGTGTGCAAATACTGGTTTATGATGATTCATTGTGCAAGGTTACTGCATAGCACATAGCTCTGAGTTTATTCAGAAATTTCGTTAAAAAAAAAAAAACCTAAAAATAAGCTATTCTAATTTTGTCATACATGCATGTTTTGTATTTTGCAATTCGGCATTTATTTCAAATTACTATGACACTCTCCATACTCATTTTAGTCCCAGGGTCTAGAAAGAATGTATCGGGCTAATTCTGAGCATCTGGCTCTCGAAGCCCCTCTTGAGTCTTGGAGATAATTTTAGATTTCAGATTTATTTCACATGACTACAGAGCAGAACTATTTTAACCTTTGACCATATCTGCTCATATAATTGGCAAGTCCTTGAGTGTCACATTGGAAAGTAATGCATTTCTTCTTGTTCTTTTCTCTTTTTCTCATTATCTGTCTTATTTGATGATCATGCATGGTCAGAAGCTTAAGTTCATTTCTCTATTCACTCCCAAACAAACCAGTTGTATCCCTTCTACATTCACTGTTGAATGACTAAGCATTAGCTTGCACAGTTTCAGTAGCAGTGCATATTTTGGAGTGCAGGGTACATATTGGGCTGTCTGTAAGAATGTTTTCTCTAAGGGTTGTGAAGGCAAAGAAGTGCTTAGGAAAGGAATACACAGGGCATTAAAAGAGAGATGATGGCTAAAGGGGAGAAGGAAGACAAGCAGAAGGGATTATAAATCCAGACTATAGAAAAAGACTTAACGGAATGTGATGGGGGTGGGGGGACACCCTAATGAGCATGATGTACTTTCATGAACACATCAAAGTCAATCACTAAAATGACTTTGAGAAGGAGGGAGGAGGAGGGAGTGGGGTGGGAATTTGGGAAGGGTTAAATGAGAAATGTGTGCATGTATGCCTTTACCTATACTAGCTTGTACCTAACAAAGATGTATGATTACAATGCACTAATTAAAAAAAAAAAGATATATTAACGTAAAAAAAAAAAGGTTTAGAGATATGTGTTATATGCATTGTTGTAAGAAGTTATGAATTAATCTGTTTGGCTGCAATGAAATTGTGTAAGAGAAGTTGACATAATATAGTGAACCTTGAATTCCAAGCTCACAAGTTTAAAGTTGATTCTATATACATAAGAAATAGGTACAGACCACTCAGACCCCTTCTACCTGAACAGTTAAGAACCTCTGTCTCAGTGAACCATTGTTATATAGATGGTTACTCATCTCATTTCTCAAATTTTTTTTAGGGGATGGAGAAAATGCTAATAGCCACTAGACTGGGTAGTTTGGCTTTCAGAATTTTGCTCAGACAAATGTCAGAAACAAGAAGTCAGCATCTGAGCCAGAGATTGTCAACATTTCACTATGGCATTTTTGTTTATTAGTAGTAGTATTTTATGGTACTGGGGATTGAACCCAGGGCATTCTACATTCTAACTACACCCTAGCCACTTTTTTATTTAATTAAAATAATTTAGCTGGGCATGGTGCACACACTTTTAATCCCAGCATTTGGGAGGCTGAGACCAGAGAATCTGGGTTCAAGGCCAGCCTCAGCTACCTAGTGAGGCACTCCGCAACTTAGTGAGACCCTGTTTCAAAATAAAGAATAAAAAATAGGGCTGGGGGTGTAGCTTGGAGGTAGAATGCCCGTGAGTTCAATCCCCAGTATCAAAAAGAAAAAAAAAATGTTAAACAGTGTCTCACTAGGTTTTTGAGAGTTTCATTGCATTGCTGAGGCTGTCCTTGAAACTGTGTTCCTCCAATCTCAGCCTCCCAAAGGATTACAGACAGGAACTACCATGTCCAGTTACATTATTATTTATTTCAAAGACAGTATTATATACTGCTTAATCTGAGCCAAGCATTATTTTTTGTTGTGATGGTTTATTTGTTTGTTTCTTTGTTTGTGGTAACGGGTGGTTGACCTTTGAGCTACACCACCAGTCAGCCCTATTTTCTTTATTATTTTGAAATAGGGTCTTGATAATTACTGAGTCTGGCCTTGAACCTGCAGTCTTCCTGTCTCAGCCTTCTAAGTACTGGGATTATAGGCATGTGCCACTACACCTGGCTCCAATTACTGTTTTTTTAGGCCTGAGAATTCTAAGCATGATTCCACCCTGGGTAACTAAGTAGTAAAACAGACCCAATCTGCCCTCTCTCTCTCTCTCTCTCTCTCCCTCTTTACTTTCTGTCTTAAAAGAAGGATGGGGTATTCTAAAGAGGAAGCTAGTGACTAAAATTACTTCTCTAGGCCTGTATATTGCATTTGTATCAACAATGTGATCCTCAGTTTCTTTTATTTTTTCATAATTCTTCTATTCTCTAGTTTCTACCTCATATTCCTTGGATTACAAATATACTTAAACCTACCTTAGACTTCCTTTGAACCCTGATAAGACTCTAGATACTATTATAAGTCTTTAATTGTTCTGCCCTAAAGACTCCCACCCTAACCTAGACAATACTTTATGTATTTATTCAACAAAGAATCACCAAGTGCATGGTATATGCTAAGAAATATTCCAGGATCCACTAAATGAACCATGAATGAAACAAAGGTACTTCACCCTGTGACTCCTACATGGTAGGAAGGAAGTAACAATATATTAAATAAATGAGAAAATATCACACCATGTTTGAAAATTAATAAGAAAGAAGTTTGAGAATTTAAATGGGGCCAAGAGAAAATATGTCACTGAGGAATAAATTAAGAACAGTGTCTTTGTCAAGATTCTTATTGCTATAATCCAAAGCAACTGGCCACACAACTTAGAGGAAGGTAGTTTTATTTGCTCTCAAATTGGGGGAATTTCAGAGGTTCTGTCCATCAGGCCTTTCTGCAGAGCTCAGTGCAGAGAGCAAGGGCTAGGCTCTCTCATCCTGGAGGCTGAAAGCAGACAGTTTAGGTGCAAATGAGGGATCAAGCCAAATGAGGGAATATCTGGGAAGAGAAGAGAGCCAGTGCAAAGACACAAACTGGAGTGACTGACTGTTCTTGAAACTATAAGAGGGGTCACTGTGTCCAGAGCTGAGGGGTCACTGTGTCCAGAGCTGGGATCTTGAGCAGAAGAGTTGTGGGAGATGATGTCAGGTGTGTCACTTATCTGCTTCCACTGTAGCCCTCCCTATCTGGATCCATCAGTATTCTTGCAAACACAATCTAAAAATCTAAATATTTGACCACAAAACTTAGAAGAAAAACGATTTATTTTTTTAACAGTTTCAGACTCAGTCCATGGGAGGCTGGGGACTGCTGATCCCAGGGCATGAAGGCAGGAGGCCGAGGGAGAACATCTGGACTGTACTCCTCACATCACATAAGGGCCAGAAGCGTGCGCATGCGCGCACGAGAGAGAGAGAGAGAGAGAGAGAGAGAGAGAGAGAGAGAGAGAGAGAGAGAGAACAAGTGAGCAGGGAAAGAAGGAACCTTTATCTACTCCCAAGGCCACACCCCCAGGGATCCACTGCTAGTCACAGCCTACCAGCCTACTGGATAACACCCAAGGAAACCCATTACAATGGATTTATTCACTTCTGGGAGTACAACCCTCATAACTCAATTACATCAGTTCCAAATATTAAGTGAGCTCTTTATGGAACATTTTACATCTCACTAGAACACTATCTTACCTCTTTTGTGTGCTCATTACCTATTTATTCATGTCAGAATTATTTGTACACTTGTCCTGTCTCCTTTATTTGAACATCATCTCCTTTACCACTGAGTTTAATCTTGTTCACTGCTTTATCATTCACAAACATGTTTTTGTTCTTTAGACACAATAGATGTGCTTGATCAAACTTTAATAGAATTAAGTAAAATATATAATGCCATTAAAATGAAGCATTTATTTTAGAACATATTTTAAATCTTTTCCATTTTTTTTTTCAGAGGATAGCTGCATGCAAGCCAGGCAATAGGGACTAACTCATATCCTCTAGTGTTAGGTGGAATAATACCTTATTTTATCCTTTTCCAATTAAGGCCAGTGCTTTCTGATTAATGATCCCAGGTCTTCCAAAAATTTTTTTTAATATACTTGGTCTTGTTTTTATAAAATCTAAAGAAGTTTTTAGTTCCTAAATGTAACCTCAAGTTTATAATCAAGATCAAAAACAAAAACAAAAATGGAATTAAATATCTTATAGTGACTTATATTTGGATCACCTTCCATTGATTTTCTGATGCAAGAAGAATAAATTAGTTTCTGTGAATGTGAACGCTTTGAGGGGAAAATGTACTGTGAAAAGATGTGTTACTAAGCTGTGTCCTTGGGCTTAAGTGAAAGCATATTCCAGAGTGCTGCTATGGAACACCATGCTCCTTGAGGTGTTCATTGGCTTTCATAAATAGAAAGCTCCCCACTCCAGCTGTGCTCATTAAAGTTCTCAGTAACACACATCGTGAAAACTAAAGTGTTGGTTTAAATGACCAGACCAACCTCTTAATTTTTAAGTATGAGAGGCAATGGCAAACAGTTTCTACTTCCTATGTGGACAAGCATTATGCCAAGCTTCTGCCCTCTTATAGGCAGCTGCATTTCAGAGGTGGGTGAAATGACTTCCCTGTGGGTAGAGGCAATTAAAGGCAAATCATTTAGCAAGAGCTAGCTCAGTAAGTTTCTGAAACAAAAACATATCACAAACCAGGTGTGGCTGTACATACCTACAATCCCAGTACTTGGGAGGCCAAGGCAGGAGGATCACAGGTTTGAGCCAGCCTCTTCAACTTAGCAAGACCTTGTTTCAAAACAAAAAATAAAATAGGTGTGCCAGTGTAGAGCACCCCTGGGGCCAATCCCCAGTACCAAAAAGGGGAAAAAAAAGGGAAACATATCACAGAGGTACCTGATATAGCAATATATTTTGTGGAGGAGTTTGACTACCCTTGATTATGTCATATGGCAGGATTTTTAAGGATAAAGATATTGTAGTAAGGCAATACCTGAGCTTCTGACTAGGCTCTGCCATAATACGTTAGCTCTGTACCTTGTCAGGTTAACTAACACCTGTGAACTTCAGTCTTCTCATTTGTAAAATGGGGATAATAGCAGTGTTTGACATAGAAGGCTGTTTGTTTTTGTGGTACTGAGGATTGAACCAAACAGTGACCTTAGAGCTCCCAGCCCATTTGTTTGTTTGTTCATTTGTTTGTTTGTTTGTTTTTTGTGTGGCACTGGGGATTGAGCCCAGGGACATTCCACCTCCAAGCTGCAGCCCCAACCCTATTTTATTTTTATTTTAAAATAGGGTCTCACTAGGTTGATGAGAGTGTCACTACTTGCTGAGGCTGTCCTCAAACCTGCAATCTTCCTGTCTCAAGCCTCCCAAGTACTGTGATTGAAAGCATACAACACCATGCCTGGCTTATTTTTTTGTTTCAAAACAGGATCTCACTAGGTTACTAAGAGTCTGGCTACATTGCTGAGGCTGTCCTTGAAACTGTGATCCTTCTGTCTCAGCCTCCTAAGTACTGGGATTACAGGCTTGTGCCACCATGTCTAACTACTGTAGAGTTTTATAAAGAGCTAATAATGCACATAGCATCCATAGCAGACACTG
>PVLC010045331.1:0-11837 GCA_004027655.1 Graphiurus murinus | reverse complement strand
CAAAAAAAAAAAAAAAAAAAAAAGATCTGGATCTAGGTTACCCCTAAAGCTGTACTTCTCCCTACATGCCCACAAAACTGAAGTACATGACAGGTATCAAATGTGTTAGGCTTCCCCAATACTTTCGACTCTATTTTTGTGGTACTGGGAATTGCTGCACCCACAACCTGATTTTATTTATGTTGAAACAGGATCTTGCTAAGTTAGTGAGGCTGATCTTGAACCTGTGATCCTCCTGTCTCAGCCTCCCAAGTACTGGGATTACAAATGTGCGCAACCGCGCCCTACTAGACTATCTTCTCATAAGCTGTTTTCTTACTTTGGAATAAGGTAGACCCTTCCCAGCCCCAGGAAGTACCTCCTCACCATTCTAGAATCAAGACCAGTAGTTCTTAACCTGGGGTGATTCTGGGGCTCAGGGCGTATCTGACAATGTCTGGAGATACTTTTGTTATCACAGCTGATAAGGAGCAAGGAGCTAATACTGTCAAATGCTGGGTAGAGACTGGAAGGCTGCTCAATATCCTATAGTACATGGGATAGTTCCCACAACAAAGAATTTTCCAGCACCAAAAGTAAATCGTGTAGAGGCTAAAAAACTTTAATCTAAATAAAAAATGTGAGTGGGGTGTGGTATCCCATGCTTGTAATCCCAGTACTTGGGAGGCTGAGACCGGAGGATCTGGGTTTGTAGCCAGTCTCAGCTACTTAGTGAGGCTCTCCACAACTTAATAAGACCCTCGTTCAAAATAAAAAATAAAAAATAGGGCTGGGGGTGTAGCTTGGAGGTAGAAAGCCCCTAGGTTCAATCCCCAGTACCAAAAAAAACAAAAACAAAAAGACAAAAAAACAAAACAAAAAAATGTGAGCAGCCAATTTTCTGTAAAAGCTTTCCTTACCTGCCTTCCACATTAAATCCCCACCTTAGCAGGGTGTGGTGGTGCACCCTTGTAAACTCAATACTTGGGAGGCTGAGACTGGAAGATTGCAGGTTCACCACCAACCTTAGCTACTTAGTGAGACTCTCCGCAACTTAGTGAGACCCTGTTCCAAAATAAAGAATAAAAAATAGGACTGTGTGTGTAGCTCGGAGGTAGAAGGCCCCTGGGTTCAATCCCCAATTCCGCAAAATAAAGGAGAAAAAGCACTTATCTTGGTTCTACCACAAAAAAAAAAATCCTTTAAAATTTAAAAGAAAATATAGGTTTAATATAAAAATATTAAGAAATATAGGTAAGCAGGACAAAAAATGAAGTAGAAAAATAAATTATTTTTTTCGAGGTACTGAGGATTGAACCCAGGGGCATTCTACCTCCAAGCTACAGCCCCAGCCCCATTTTTTATTCTTTAATTTGAAACAGGGTCTCACTAAGTTTTGGAGTGCCTCACTAAGTAGCTGAGGCTGGCCACCAACCCGGATCCTCTGGTCTCAGCCTCCCCAATACTGGGATATAAGCATGCGCCACCACACCTGGCTTCAAAAATAATATGTATATATATATTTTTAAAAAGGCAGAGTCATCATCAAAAGCTAAAAAAGAGGCAAATTCCATAAAGTAAACTTGAGAACTCTGAAAGACAATGATAGGATTTTTGCCATGCACATCCTAATATGTATTCTCTACTTACTTGAGAACAGCAATTTCTTGAACTGTTATTGCCCTTTTATCTTTGGTTCCCATATAAGAGAATATGTTCGGCTTAACTCTGTTAAGACAAAAACAAAACAATCCAGTCACATACCTTAAGAAAATCACATTTTTCACAGTTAAGTTTCAAAATAAATCTACTTTAAAAAATAACAGAATAAGCCGGGCGTGGTGGCACACGCTTGTAATCCCAGCATTCGGGAGGCTGAGACCGGAGGATCCGGGTTCGCAGCCAGCCTCAGCTACCTAGTGAGGCACTCCGCAACTTAGTGAGACTCAGTTTCAAAATAAAGAATAAAAAAAAAATAGGGCTGGGGGTATAGCTTGGAGGTAGAATGCCTCTGAGTTCAATCCCCAGTACCGCAAAACAAACAAACAAACAAACAAAAAAAACAGAATAAGAATAGGAAAACTTAAAAAACTTTTCTAGAAAAATAATTGATATAAGCTAGAAAAGTAAATGAGCCCAAACAATTCCCTTCTTAGCAGACTTGTGGCTATTAGCAAGTAATTGATGTTGTTCAAAGACTTGTCTAGCTAGTAATGAAAATGCAAATGGTGTACACCCACCTATAAGCAACTGATTAAACTGAGAGTTTAAGAAAATCATTCTACTCTTTTTTTTTTTTTTTTTTTTTTTGCGGTACTGGGGATTGAACTCAGGGGCATTCTACCTCTGAGCCATACCCCTAGCCTTATTTTTTATTCTTTATTTTTGAAACAGGGTCTCACTAAGCTGCAGAGTACCTCACTAGGTAGCTGAAGCTGGCCTCGAACCCAGTCCTCTGGTCTCAGCCTCCCAAATGCTGGGATTACTAGTGTGCGCCACTACGCCTGGCTCCTACTTTTTCTTTTTGATGGTACTGAGGGTTGAACCCAGGGACATTCTTTAGTGTTGTTTTTTTTTTTGCGGTACTGGGGATGGAACCCAGGGGCATTCTACCTCCGAGCTACATCCCCAGCCCTATTTTATTATTCTTTATTTTGAATCAGGGTCTCACTAAGTTGCAGAGGGCCTCACTAAGCAGCTGAGGCTGGCCGTCAACCCGGATCCTCCTGTCACAGCCTCCCAAGTACTGGGATTACAAGTGTGCCCCACCAGACCTGGCTTAACCCAGGGGCATTCTATCTCTGAGCTAAACCCACAGCTATATTTTATATTTAATTTTGAAATGGTCTAAATTGCTGAGGCTGGCCATGAACCTGTGATCCTCCTATATCAGCCTCCCATGTACTAGGACTACAGGCATCCACACCCAGCTTAAAAAAAAAATTCTAGAGAGCTGGGTGTGGTGGCGCACGCTTGTGATCCCAGCATTTGGGAGGCTGAGACTGGAGGATCCAGGTTTGCAGCCAGCCTCAGCTACCTAGTGAGGCACTCCGCAACTTAGTGAGAACCTGTTTCAAAATAAAGAATAAAAACTAGGGCTGGGGGTGTAGCTGAGAGGTAGAAGGCCCCTGAGTTCGAGGCCCAGTAACCCCCCCCCCAAAAAAAAAGATACAGGAAGCTCATGAATCTTGAGCAATA
Organism: Graphiurus murinus; assembly: GCA_004027655.1. Classification (NCBI taxonomy): domain Eukaryota; kingdom Metazoa; phylum Chordata; class Mammalia; order Rodentia; family Gliridae; genus Graphiurus; species Graphiurus murinus. The sequence continues at coordinate 8,660 of PVLC010045331.1, read as the reverse complement.
CTCAAGATCCTAGAAGAATTCCCTCCCCAACTATTTCCCATTCAATTGTCTATTCTCCTGGGCTCAGGTACCCACTTTGGACTCTCCCTGAAGCCAGCAGAGAAAACTATTATTTAACTAGGAACTGTGTATTATAGGTTGAATTGTGCCCCTAAATATATGTTGAAGCCCTAGCTCCCAGCACCATAGAATATAGCCATATTGGGAAACAGACCTTTCAAGAGGTGGTCAAGCTAAAATGTAACTGTTCAGGCAGAGTCTAATCCACTCTGACCTTATATATATATATGAGAAAAAATTTGGACACATAAATATCATGGGTACAGAAGGACAACCATGTGAAGACAAAGTGAGAAGATAGCCATCTGCAAGCAAAGGAGAGGCCTGAGGAAAAAAACAAAGCCTTGACATCTTGATACTGGGACTTACAGCTCAGCCTCCCAAGTACTGGGATTACAAGCATGCCTGTCACCATGCTTGGTCAAATCAGTGGTTTTTGTTATGGCAGTTTAGACAGACTAATACATTGTGTTAACATGTTTAAATTGAGTTAAAGCCGGGCGTGGTGGCGCACGCTTGTAATCCCAGCATTCGGGAGGCTGAGACTGGAGGATCCGGGTTCATGGCCAGCCTCAGCTACCTAGTGAGGCACTCCGCAACTTAATGAGACTCGGTTCCAAAATAAACAATAAAAAATAGGGCTGGGGGTATAGCTCGGAGGTAGAATGCCCCTGAGTTCAATCCCCAGTACCGCAAAAAAAAAAAAAAAAAAAAAAAAAAAAAAAAAAAAAAAAAAAAAAAAACTGAGTTAAAGTCAGGTGTGGTGGTACACAACTAATTCCAGTACTTGAGAGGCTGAGAAAAGATTGCAGGTTTAAGGACAGCCTCAGCAAGTAGTGAGACTCTCATCAACTTAGCGAGACCCTGTTTCAAAATAAAAATAAAAGCTGGGCGTGGTGGCACATGTTTGTAATCCCAGCATTTGGGAGGCTGAGACCTGAGGATCCGGGTTCACGGCCAGCCTCAGCTACCTAGTGAGGCACTCCCCAACTTAGTGAGACCTGGTTTCAAAATAAAGAATAAAAAATAGGGCTGGGGGTATAGCTCGAAGGTAGAATGCCTCTGAGTTCAATCCCCAGTACTGAAAACAAAAACAAACAATAAAAATAAAAATAAAAATAGGGCTGGGGTGTAATTCAGAGGTAGAATGCCTCTGGGTTCAATCCTCAGCACCACAAAAATAAATAAATAAATACATACATACATACATACTTAGTTAAATTTCTATCGCACACAGATGTGTTGTGGTAAAGCCAATCACTGCAACCACATCAAATAGTAGGCTTTTGGGGAGAAAGTTAATTTTTATTTTTATCTGAATGGACTAACTCTCAGTTATATAAGAACTACTTACTGGTAGAATTTTCATCTTAAATTATTATCATGGTTGCAAAAAAAAAAAAAATTCACCTATTTTCTAAGAAAATTATCCCTGGTAGGCACGTTTGCTATCCACTTTTCTATGCTTTTTAAAATCTTTTTCCCATTAGCATGGAATGAGGAAAACACACTGCTGTGTTTTTGGTTTTGTGTAAGAAGAAGAACAAGATACTAACCTTAAATATTTGGACAATACATTAATAGCATCCATGGTGTCTTTATTCTCCTTGTACAGAACGAAGTGGCAGTAACTTCCCCTAGATTTTGGCCAAGAATGTTTTCTTGGATCTTAAAAACAGAAAATTAAATGTTATATATACCATAATAAAAGGTATAGTTTTTTCTTTTTTTTTTTTTTTGCAGTACTGGGGATTGAACTCAGGGGCATTCTACCTCTGAGCTATACCCTCAGCCCTATTTTTTATTCTTTATTTTGAAACCAAGTCTCACAAAGTTGCGGAGTGCCTCACTAGGTAGCTGAGGCTGGCTGCGAACCCGGATCCTCCGGTCTCAGCCTCCCGAATGCTGGGATTACAAACGTGCGCCACCACGCCCGGCTAGGTAGTTTTTTCTGATGAAACTCTATGGAGCTCTTTTTTTATTTTTATTTTTGGCTATAGTATCCTCGAGTGACAAGTCAGATCCTGTCTGACAGGAAATTCATGTTAGGTTGTTACAGCTGATTGGACTATAGGTATAAAACTTTCTGTGATTGCACATTTAACGCTGTCTATATTTAAAATCAAAAGCTGATGTGAAGGTGGTATGAAAAATGACTACAATTAACCAGTAATCTTCACACAGCAGAGTCATGGGAGAGGCCTCTTGTTCCTAGTATTACTTTTGTGTGTCCATGTATGTATGGTACTGGGGATTGAACTCAGGACATTATACCTCTGAGCTATATACACCCCTATTTGATTGTGAAACAGGGTCTTATTAAGATGCACAGGCTGGCTTTGAACCTGCAATCCTCCTGGTTTCAGCCTCCCAATCACTGGGATTATAGCATGCACTACCATGCCTGGCTGTCTAGCAGCACATGTTTCCTAAGAGGCCAACTGACTCTACAACATGTGTAGTCCAAAGGGAAAAAGTAGTTACTATTGAACCTACCAGCTTTTCCTTAGAGCCACAGTCAGGTGCTCGACATAAAGTAGTAAGGATTAAGTTTGTGACAAATTGCCTTAGTGGAGTGATTAGATTTTCTAAAGGCCACTTCCAGAAACTTAATGTCTATAAATGGTCTACAAATGTCTACCTGAGCACTGGTGGGCACAGCACTCAAGATCTGATTGTCATTCCTGGAAAAAAGGAAACTAAAAATTAAGCCACATTAAATGCTAACTTCTGAGCCAGTGTTATTTCAGTTGTTCACCTCTTTGGAGACTGATAAATACTACATAACCTGATTTTCAAAATTATTCTTTTAATCAAACATTTCAATTATATTATAATCCAGAAATATAGATGATTAAGCAATATAAGATTTAAATTTAAGCTGCTTAAAAAGTACTTTGAAAAACCATTACTCTGGGAAAACTCGTCACAGCTGCACTTTGCAGACATTGTACAATATTCATGAGTCTTACGTGACATAGAATTCAAATTGTTATTTGAAGAACACATCTAGTTCATTTGACATCTGTAACTCCACGAAAGAAAAACTGTGAAATAATATTATGCACAATCAACTAGAAAGAGTCCTTTTCTTTAAAAAAAAAAAAAAGTCCTTTGTCTTGTTCCTAAAGTAATCTTTTCACATGAACTCATAAATCCTTTATATTCAGAGGCTTAAGATGTTTCTTATACTGAAGTTAGCCGAGTATCTGGCTTTATCAAGGTAAAAGCACTGCTTGATAACAGGTTAGTGATTTCAGCTACAATGTAAAGAACCAATCTTAAACTGCCATGGTATGTATGCCTAGTAAATAATTTTCCTTCTTGATATGTAAGTCTTTTCTAGTCTAGACAGAAAAGTATTACAAATATCGCTTTAGAGTTCTTGGTATGAATTATTCACAATTTCCTCAGAAACTTGTGAGTGGGAATATCATTTCTGGTTTTCCTTCTAGCTCACTATCAGTTAAGCAAAGTGATTATTAGCACTTGCAACAAAATCATTGGCATTTCATTTCATCTACATGAAACACCAACCTCTCTTACCTGCTGCAGTTCTGACCTCTGTCCAAATGCACAGCGTAAAGAGCACAAGAGAGCAATGTTTAATTTATAATAATGTTAAAGTGCTTTAGAGGTGAACATGCAAATGATCGCATGGGAAGTATATATTGAGGGCTTCTATAGCACTGGTAGTTATGTAGTGAGTTAACAGTCATTCAGACATCAACAATGGGATGTTGTGGGGGAAAACAGTGAATAAGTAGGAAACTCAGCCTCCCTGTCTCAATCCCTTTACAATGAGCAAGTCATTTCATCCTCAAAGCTGCACTGTCTATACCCATAGGACATAGCAAAAAATTCTAGACTGGATAGCAAATGCTTCCATATCTAGAGATTTGTTTCCTTAAATATGGAAAGACACGTCCAAAATTCTATTTGTGATAATCTTTGGTGGTGAAACTGCAAGTAATCATTGTTTTGCTTTGTGCTTTTCTGTTTTATTTGTTTCCTGCATTCAAGTATAAATATTCAAGAATATTTTTAAGATTTGAAAGTGTTGAAAGTAGTTCTCTAAGTTCTCCAATTTACAGATTAAGAGAGATTTATCCATTGAGTACAATGTTCCTACCTTGTTTTTATTATTATTTGAAGAAGCCCATGTATACATAAGAGATTTTGTGTGTGTGTGTGTGTTACTGTGAATTGAACACAGGGGCATTCTTTATTCTTTATGTGGAAACAGGGTCTAAGTTGCAGAGGGCCTCACTAAGTAGCTGAGGCTGGCCATAAACCTGTGATCCTCCTGTCTCAGCTTCCCAAGGTACTGGGATTAAAAGCATGTGCTACCATGCTCGGCTGTAAGAGATATTTTTGAGATAGGGAAAAGCTGAACATGTAGTAGGTATTAGATGTTAAGAAATTATTTTATTTTGTTGGATGTAATAATGGTTTTCTGTTTTAGTCCTTTACTGGTAAATACATACTGAAGTATTTATGAGTGAAATGATGTGTCAATGTAGAGTTTGCTTTAGAATGCTCCAACAAGAAAAAAAGAAGTGGGAGGACAGACCAAACAAAAACAAAGAAAGAAGGTTGATAATCTTGAAGATGGTTGATGGACACATAGAGGTTCCATACATTATTTCCTCTATTTCTACGCATGTTTCAAAATGCACACAATAAAACAGTTTTAAAAAACAAGTGTGATAAAAGTTGATGCAGTATAGCTACATTTTTCCTTAACTACCCCAGCTTTTCAGTGCATTCACAATTAAGTATAATGGTAAGAAATAAATGAAGACATAGATTGAAAAACGTAATGCTATTAGCCCTTAACAGAAATCACAATAATTAAATATTTCAGCATGCATACAATTATCTCCTCTGCCAACAACAAATTCAAGTATTCTTTCTCCATGTGTGCTCAATATTCAAAATAGTAAAACATTTGCATTGATTAATGGAATATTTTGAGTAACAGAAAATCAATGAGTCTCAACTAATTTGGGCCTATTTGTTTGACCTCATAAAACTTTATCCCTTAAGAATGCTATAGTATTTATTTGGCTTTACAATTATGTGAATTTAAAATAAGTTTCAAACATTTTGAGGCACTCATTTATAATGTGAATGCAAAGAATTCTTAGACTGAGTAATATGTTTTGTATTTCCAGAAGGTTGTATTCACTTTTTGAGGGTCTGACATGGCAGGCTCAGTGTAGGAGAAATGGAAACTATAAAAGGGGGAACAATGTTCAGGAAGACTGATTTATTAAGCAGAGAGGTCCCCATGAATAAGGAAGGAAAAATGTAGCTTGAAAGATAGGATGGAATAGCATGCAGAACATTTTTTTCCTTATTATTCAAGGCCATTCTCACCACCTCACCCCTGCACACCAACCTTTCAGCTTCTTAAAGGATCCTACTCAGTCCATTTATTTTTGAGGTACTGGGGACTAAACTCAGGGGCATTCTACCTCCGAGCTATACCCCCAGCCCTGTTTTTTATTCTTTATTTTGAAACCGAGTCTCACTAAGTTGCGGAATGCCTCACTAGGTAGCTGAGGCTGGCCGCAAACCCGGATCCTCCGGTCTCAGCCTCCCGAATGCTGGGATTACAAGCGTGCGCCACCACGCCCGGCTTCAGTCCATTATTTTTATGTTATTACTCTCTTTCCTGAACTTTTTTTTTTTTTTTGATGCTGGGGATTGAACCCAGGGGCATTCTATCTCTGAGATACACACCCCTAGTCTATTTTATTTTTCATTCTAAAACAGGGTCTTGCTAAATTGCTGACAGTCTAAGTTGCTGAAGCTAGCTTTGAACCTGCAATCCTCCTGTCTCAACCTCCCAAGTACTGGGATTACAGGTATGCTTAACCATACCTGGCTTCCTCTCTGAATTTTACTTTCCCTTTCCATTGGCTCTTTTCCTTCAGGATATAAATACGCCCATGAAGTCAGGTGTGGCAGTGTACACTTGTAATCCCAGTACTTGGGAGAGAGAGACAGGAGGACCATAGGTTCATGACCAGCCTCAGTAACTTAGTGAGGACCTCTGCAACTTAAGGAGACTGTTTCAAAATAAAAGAATAAAATAGGGCTGGGGGTGTAGCTCAGGGGTAGAATGCTCCTGGGTTCCATCCCCAGCACCACACAAAAATAAATAAATAAATAAAACAAATAAATATACTCATGGGAGCCGGGCGTGGTGGCGCACGCTTGTAATCCCAGCATTCGGGAGGTTGAGACCGGAGGATCCGGGTTCGAGGCCAGCCTCAGCTACCTAGTGAGGCACTCCGCAACTTAGTGAGACTCGGTTTCAAAATAAAGAATAAAAAATAGGGCTGAGGGTGTAACTCGGAGGTAGAATGCCCCTGAGTTCAATCCCCAGTACCGCAAAAAAAAAAAAAAAAAAAAAAAAAATATATATATATATACTCATGGATCTTCCATCTTAAATCAATGTCCCTTTCTCCTTAACCATGTTCCCTTAGTTATTTGTTCTCTTTATACCTTATTTGAAAAAGTTGTCTATATATATTGGTCCATATATATTGCCTTCCATATCAACCCACTGTGTAAACTTGTTTCCTAACCTCATCCATCATTTCTCTAAAACTTCTTTGGCAAAAAAGACACTACCGATTTCTTTTGGTTTTTTTTTTTTTTTTTTTTTTTTTTTTTTTTTTTTTTTTTTTTTTTTTTTTTTTTTTTTTTTTTTTTTTTTTTTTTTTTTTTTTTTTTTTTTTGTGGTCCTGGGGATTGAACTACTCAGGGGCATTCTACCTCCGAGCTATACCCCCACCCCTATTTTTTATTCTTTATTTTGAAACAGGGTCTCATTAATTGCAGAGTGCCTCACTAGGTAGCTGAGGTTGTCCGCGAACCCAGATCCTCTGGTCTCAGCCCCCCAAATGGTGGGATTAAAAGCGTATGCCACCACTCCCAGCTTAGTGATTTCTATGTTAATAAATTGATAGACATGTTTCAAAGTTCCTAATTTGATAAATTTTTTTTTTCTGTGTGTGTGTGGTACTGGGGATGAAACCCAGGGGCATTCTACCTCCAAGTTACATCCCAGCCCTATTTTTTTTTTTATGGTGCTGGGGATGGAATCCAGGGACATTCTACCTCTGAGCTACACCTCCGACCCTATTTTTTATTCTTTATTTTGAAATAGGGTCTCACTAAGTTGCGGAGGGCCTCACTAAGTAGCCGAGGCTGGCCGCGAACCCCGATCCTCCAGTCTCAGCCTCCCAAATGCTAGGATTACAAGCATGCGCCACCGCGCCCGACTCCCAGCCCTATTTTTTATTCTTTATTTTGAAACAGGGTCTCGCTAAGTTGCAGAGGGCCTAGGTATCTGAGGCTGGCCGTGAACCTGGGATCCTCCCGTCTCAGCCTCCCAAGTACTGGGATTACAAGCATGTGCCATCAAGCCTGGCAGAAATTCATATTTTATTGATAATGTCTAAAGGGAGATGGAGAAGCTCGGAGTATAGCTTGGAGGTAGAATGCCCTTGAGTTCCACCCCCAGTACTGCAAAAAAAAAAAAGGGGGGGGGAAATGGAGAGGGGTGGTTCCTGTCACATAGCTCAGCATTTCAGTTGGAAAATCTTAAGAAAATTTTGTATTATAAAAAAATGATCCCAGTCGGGCATGGTGGCACACGCTTGTAATCCCAGCATTTGGGAGGCTGACACTACAGGATCCGGGTTTGAGGTCAACCTCAGCTACCTAGTGAGGCATTCTATAACTTAGTGAGACCCTGTTTCAAAATAAAGAATAAAAAATAGGGCTGGAGGCCGGGCGTGGTGGCGCACGCTTGTAATCCCAGCATTCGGGAGGCTGAGACCGGAGGATCCGGGTTCGCGGCCAGCCTCAGCTACCTAGTGAGGCACTCCGCAACTTAGTGAGACTCGGTTTCAAAATAAAGAATAAAAAAAAAATGGGGCTCGGGGTATAGCTCGGAGGTAGAATGCCCCTGAGTTCAATTCCCAGTACCGCCAAAAAAAAAAAAATAGGGCTGGAGATGTAGCTTGGAGGTAGAATGCCCCTGAGTTCAATCCCCAGTACCGCAAAAAAAAAAAAAAAAAAAGATCCTGGTACTTGGGAGGCTTGAGACAGGAAGACTGCAGGTTCAAGGACAGCCTCAGCAAGTAGTGGGACTCGCATTAACCTAGTGAGACCCTGTTTCCAAATAAGAAATAAAATCGGACTGGGGGTGTAGCTTGAAGGTAGAATGTCTCTGGGTTCAATCCTCAGCACCACAAAAATAAATAAATAGATGAATAAATAAATAAATAATAATAAAAAAAAAAACAAGCCAGGCATGGTGAAAAACAAGTGAAGCACTCCACAACTTAGCAAGACCCTGTTTCAAAAATAAAGAATAAGCCGGGCGTGGTGGCTCACGCTTGTAATCCCAGCACTTGGGAGGCTGAGACCGGAGGATCCGGGTTCGCGGCCAGCCTCAGCTACCTAGTGAGGCACTCTGCAACTTAATGAGACCCGGTTTCAAAATAAAGAATAAAAAATAGGACTGGAGGTATAGCTCGGAGGTAGAACGCCCCTGAGTTCAATCCCTAGTACCA
>PVLC010045330.1:0-11796 GCA_004027655.1 Graphiurus murinus | reverse complement strand
GCCTTTCTTTTTTTTTTTTTTTGTGGTACTGGGGATTTAACTCCCAGTATTCTACCTTTGAACTATATCCCCAGCCCTATTTTTTTTATTCTTTATTTTGAAACCAGGTCTCACTAAGTTGCAGAGTGCCTCACTAGGTAGCTGAGGCTGGCCACGAACCCGGATTCTCCAGTCTCAGCCTCCCGAATGCTGGAATTACAAGCGTGCGCCACCGCGCCCGGCTTAGGCTCCAGCCTTTCCTTAGTGTCTAGTCTGCTGCTGCTCTCCTGGCCAGCACCGGCCTCCTGACCTGACTCGGTCGCCTTCCAGGCCCTGGCTCACAATCGTCTCTTGCAGGGGCAGCCAGGCCCCCTTGCCGGGCTTGGGGGAGACTCATGTCCTGTCCGGTCCCAGGAATTTCCCTTCCTCCCTGCAGTCTCATGCAAGCTGGAGGGGCCCACAGAGTTATCGAGTCACCGGGGTGGGGTGCCCGCAGCCCTCTCCCCCAGAGCAGGCCTTGCAGGCTGGCGATGGTGAAATCTCATCGGCGAGGCTGTGGTGGGTTTGGCAGGAACCTGTGAGGAGATGCTTCACAGTTCGGGCAGCTGTTTGAGGTCGGGAGGCTGGGCCACAGGAAGTGGCTCGGGGCTGAGCTGATGCTCCTTTGCTAGCACCGTCCTGGCACAGGTGCTGCCGACTGGCACTGCCGGGGGGATGTCAGCGGCGTGCCCCGAGCCCGGGCCAGGAGGGCCGCAGGGCGCATCTCCAGGGCCAGGCAGGCGCTACGGGACGTGGGCCCCTGGTCAGTGCCCCTCTCCCAACCCCCCGTGCCCTGGCGCCTGCCCCGCTGCAGGGCTTCTGTGGCTGCCGCCGTGCTCTGCTTCATCAACCTCCTGAACTACATGAACTGGCTCATCATCGCAGGTGAGGAGGGCAGGTGTCCTGGCGCAGCGTCTGCTGGGGGGTCACTAAGTTGCGGAGGGTCTTGCTGAATTGCTGAGGCTGGCCTCCTAACCCGTGTTCCTTCTGTCTCAGCCTCCAAGTACTAGGATTAGAGGGGTGCCCCACCATGCCCAGCTGCTTTTCTCTTCTTGTCATTCATTTGCGCACTCACTCATTCGAGGCAACCTTTTCTTTCTTTCTTTCTTTCTTTCTTTCTTTCTTTCTTTCTTTCTTTCTTTCTTTTTTTGCGGTTCTGGGGATCGAACTCAGGGGCATTCTACCTCCAAGCTATGCCCCCAGTCCTATTTTTTTTATTCTTTATTTTGAAACAGGGTCTCACTAAGTTGCAGAGGGCCTCACTAGGTAGCTGAGGCTGGCCGCGAACCCGGATCCTCCAGTCTCAGCCTCCCAAATGCTGGGATTACAAGCGTACGCCACCACGCCCAGCTCATTCAGATACATTTTATATGCTTTGTTTTACTTAATCCTCTCAATAACTGTATAAAATACTCTTACTGTTATGGTTATGGGAGGAGAAATATCTTTGGAAAAGGGTCCCGAGGAATTTCCAGATGGAGAGGGGAACTTGACACAAGACCAGCGGGGTCATTGGCATACGCGATGGAAAAGAATCAGGCTCCTGTCAGTAGATGCACAGAGATTTATTTAGGGAAGCCAGGGGTACACGTTCAAGGGAGAATGAAGGCTGTCTCAAGAGCGAAGGATGCATTTAGGGGGTTCCTAGCTCTTCCCTCAAAGGAAACTTGGTGAGGGTGGGTATGGGAGATTTGTGAGGGTGACACCAGTGTGGTGATCTCAAGACAGTTTATAGTGGTCTAGTCATTTTGTTTTGTTTTGTTTTGTTTTGTTTTTTGGCAGTACTAGGGATTCAACCCAGGACATTCTACCTCCGAGCTATACCCCCAGCCATATTTTATTCTTCATTTTGAAACAGGGTCTCACTAAGTTGCAGAGGGCCTCATTAAGTAGCTGAAGTTGACTGCGAACTTTCGATCCTCCTGTCTGAGCCTCCCAAGTACTGGGATTACCAGCGTGTGCCAGCATGCTGGGCTGATCCGGTCATTCTTAGAATCCTTCAGCTAACATGGTCTCCATGATCTGATCGATAGATAAGCCTGAAAAGTTCTTTAAATTATAGATTTCTCAAGGTGTTGAATCTCTCTTTGCTTAATTGATTTATTGGTGGGATAATTAAGTGTACCAGGTAATTATCATAAGTGAATGAATTTCCAGTAACTTTAAGATGGTGGATGAAGATTTATAGATTTCCAGAAATTTGGAAGTGAGAACTGGCTTGAGGAGGAGGTATGAGGCACTTTAGCAATCCCACTTGGGAGGCTGAAACAGGAGGATCACAGGTTTGAGGCCAGCCTCAGCAACTTAGCAAGGCTCTCAGCAACTTAGTGAGACCCTAATTCAACACGAAAAGTAAGACTGGGGCCGGGCGTGGTGGTGCACACTTGTAATCCCAGTACTTGGGAGGCTGAGACAAGAGGATCGGGGTTCTCGGCCAGCCTCAGCTACTTTGTGAAACCCTCTCCAACTTAGTGAGACCCAGTTTTAAAAAAAAATTGGACTGGGGGTAGAATGCCCCTGGGTTCAATCCCCAGTACCACAAAGAAAAAAAAAAAATCAGTGAGCTGTCGGGTGTGGTGGCACACATTTGTAATCCCAGTACTTGCAAGGCTGAGACAGGAGGATCGCAGGTTCTTGGCCAGCCTGTTACTTAGTGAGGCCCTCCACAACTTACTGAGACCCTGTTTCAAGATAAAGAATAAAAAATAGGGATGGGAGTGTAGCTCAGAGATAGAATGCCCCTGGGTTCAATCCCGAGTACAAAAAAAAAAAAATCAGCGAGCTACCATTTTTTTTTTTAAATTAGATGAACAAAAATAGAATGATTGAGCTGGGCGTGGTGTTGTACACTTGTAATCCCAGTACTTGGGAGGCTGAGACAGGAAGATTGAAGGTTCAAGGACAGCCTCAGCAAGTAGTGAGACTCTTGTCAAACTAGTGAGACCCTGTTTCCAAATAAGAAATAAAACTGGGCTGGGGGTATAGCTCGAAGGTAGAATGCCTCTGGGTCCAATCCCCAGTACTACAAATAAATAAAAATAAATAAGTGAATAAATGAAATGATTGGGCAGATCCCATGTCAGCAAGGATGCTGGCATGTACTTCTATGCAAGTATAAATTGACAGGGCCTTTTTGGAGCCTTATTTTGGCACTAGCTATCAAAATTTTAAATGCCATTGATACCAAAGATCACACTCTGTCGAGTATTAGGTTGAACCATATTAAATTACCAGTTTTTGTAGGTCAAAACTGGCCTACTTTCTTTTCTTTTTTTTTTTTTTTTTTTTTTGCGGTACCGGGGATTGAACTCAGGGGCATTCTATCTCCGAGCTACGCCCCCAGCCCTATTTTTTATTCTTTATTTTGAAACCGAGTCTCACTAAGTTGCGGAGTGCCTCACTAGGTAGCTGAGGCTGGCCGCGAATCCGTATCCTCCGGTCTCAGCCTCCCGAATGCTGGGATTACAAGCGTGCGCCACCATGGCCTACTTTCTACAAATGCATCTAGCGTAACCCAATACTAGAGCAGGTCATGGGAGAGGGGGAGGGGCTGGAACCTGAGCAGGGAAGAGCCTGGATATTCATTGGGCTCCGGAAATGTCAATTATCTGTATACAGGGAATGGAGACCCAGGTGCTGGGCTAGGGCCTCCAAAACCCAAGGTCCTTGGATGCTGGGATTGGGTGGAAGAAGATCCAGACCTCCCTTTCTCTACTTGCCAGCTTTTCCTGCTGGGAGGCAGGGATTCACTGTCCTCTCAGGGTAGAGGTGATTGTATTTATTTATTTTGTGTGGCATATAGCCACACAAAAATATAGCAGTTTTCTTGTCCTTATAGAATAGCAAACACACTCATTAATGCAGTCACCAGTACGAAAAGCTCACTTTAGAATATGATGTAATGCTGGGCGTGGTGGCGCACGCTTGTAATCCCAGCATTTGGGAGGCTGAGACCTGAGGATCCGGGTTCGAGGCCAGCCTCAGCTATCTAGTAAGACACTCCACAACTTAGTGAGACCCTGTTTCAAAATAAAGAATAAAAAAAATAGGGCTGAGGGTGTAGCTTGGAGGTAGAATGCCCCTGAGTTCAATCCCCAGTACCACAATAAATAAATAAATAAATAAATAAATAAATAAATAAATAAAATATGATGTAATGCATCAGATGTGGAGGTGCACACCTGTAATCCCACTATTTGGGAGGTTAAGACGAGGATCGAAGGTTCAAGGTCAGCATCAGCAGCTTTGCAAGATTCTTAGCAACTTAGTGAGAGTGTTTCACACTAAAAATAAAAAGGGGGTGTAACTTGGGAGTTGAATGCCCTTGGGTTCAATCTCCACTACCATAAAAAAAAAAAAAAAGATACAAATATGACCGTCAGTATCTGGGGAATACTGTGCCTACTTAGGAAACCAACTGTGGCCTCCTGCACTATCACTGGTTTCTAGTGAGTGTGCTCGTTCTAAACCGCCCTCACCGGCTGGTCAGAGCGGGCCCTGGGCTGACCTTGCTATCCTCCTGCAGGGGCAGGTGTATGAATGAGTGACAGAGCAGCTCAGACCCGAGGCCCAGGCTCATGGAGCTCACATGGTTTTGTAAAGATAGGAAACTGTAGCCGGGCGTGGTGGCGCACGCTTGTCATCCTAGTACTTGGGAGGCTGAGACAGGAGGATCCGGGTTCCTGGCCAGCCTCAGCTACTTAGTGAGGTGAGGCCCTCCGCAAGTTAGTGAGACCCTGTTTCAAAATAAAGAATAAAAAGTAGGACTAGGGGTGGAACTGGGAGGTAGAATGCCCCAGGGTTCAATCCCCATAACCGCAAAAAAAAAGAAAGAAAGAAAAAAGAAACTGGCATCTACCCCACGTGAGAGGCTCCATATCCACTTATTCTCTCACTTATTTATTTTTTGGTTTTTTGGTTTTCTAGGGATAGAAGCCAGGTGATTCTCCCTCTGAGCTACACTCCCAACTCTGTTTTTTTTTTTTTTTTTTTCTTTTTTGCGGTACTGGGGATTGAACTCAGGGGCATTCTACCTCCGAGCTATACCCCCAGCCCTATTTTTTATTCTTTATTTTGAAACCGAGTCTCACTAAGTTGTGGAGGGCCTCACTAGGTAGCTGAGACTGGCCGCAAACCCAGATCCTCCGGTCTCAGCCTCCCAAATGCTGGAATTACAAGCGTGCGCCACCACGCCTAGCTCATGATTTCATATTTTACAGTTAAATCTTTGATTTATCTGGAATGTGTTTCCCTGTGAGAAGTTGCTCCCACGGTTCAGAGTATCAATCTGCATTACATTAAGCTTCCAGGCTTCACTCTCCGAGGACCACTCCCTCCAGCGGTACTGGCTGTCTCCACCAGGAGGTTCTCCTTGTGTGTGTGTGTGTGTGTGTGTGTACGCAGCCACGTGTGTGCTTTACTGGGGATGAAACCCAGGGGCTTTCTACCTCTGAGCTCTATCCCCAGCCCTTTTTATTTCTTATTTTGAAACAGGACTCACCGAGTTGTGGAGGGCCTCACTAAACTGCTGAGGCTGGCCTCAAACCTGGGATCCTCCTGTTTCAGTCCTCTCACCTTTATTTATTTATTTTTCTTTTGCAGTACTGGGAATTGAGCTCAGGGGCATTCTACCTCCGAGCTATACCCCTAGCCCTATTTTGTATTCTTTATTTTGAAACAGGGTCTCACTAAGTTGCAGAGTGCCTCACTAAGTAGCTGAGGCTGGCCGAGAACCCGGATCCTCCGGTCTCAGCCTCCCAAATGCCGGGATTACAAGCGTGGGCCACCACGCCTGGCTCCTCTCACCTTTATAAGCCTGGGAGGAGGGGTGTCGGCTTCCTAATGTTGGGGTGATGGCCAGAGAGGTCACACAGTGAGCAAGCCGCAGGGCTGGGGTTTGACCCAGGCCCAGTGTGCACACGCTGGGTTACACACAGGTTACCTGCTAGACAAGTGTGTTGAGATCCGCCTTATCTTTTCCTGTTCATGCCCGGGGCCCACTGCCAAGATGCCAGCTTGTGACATCTGAGCCAGGCCCCTTCCCTGGGCCACAGGGCTGTCTGCCCAACTACTGTCACCAGGGGGGGACCCAGGCTGCCCCTTGTATGTCCCCTCCAGTCTTCATCGGCTGCCTGCTGCTGTCTGCACCAATATTTGGCTATCTGGGTGACCGTCACAGTCGCAAAGCCATCCTGAGCTTTGGGATTTTTCTCTGGTCAGGAGCTGGCCTCTCCGGGTCCTTCATTTCTCCCAAGGTAGGTGACCATACCCCTGCCGGGCCCCCGGGCTTCCTTCCCCCTCTGCTCCTCTTGGATCCAGCCCCAAGAGAGCAGCATGGGATTTTTTTTGCGGTCCTGGGGATGGAAGCTGGGGGCATTCTACCTTCCAAGCTACAGTCCAAGTCCTATTGTCCCTGCCCTCTCTGAGCCTCAGGTGTTTTCATCTGTAAAAGGGGCGATGACTCCGACTGGCGGGCTGGGGCAGGGCTGGAGACCATAAAGACGCACTGTACAGGTGGCTCCTCGGTGAGGCCGGCCCGGGGAGCTGAGTTAGGGAGTGTGTTAGAGCCGTGCCCGGTCCTCACGCAGGGAGAGTAGGGTGGGATTTGCAGTCGGGCCCCTGAACCCTCAGCCAGGCTTCCTGAACTTCCCTGACTCAAGCAGAGCTGAGCCTCAGGCCTGGGAGGCGGGGGTTGGTGGGATGTGTGTTCTCTCTCTCTCTCTCTCTCTCTCTCTCTCTCTCTCTCTTTCTCTTTTCAGTACTGGGGATTGAACCCAGGGGCATTCTACCTCCGAGCTACACCCCCAGCCCTATTTTTAATTCTTTATTTTGAAACAGGGTCTCACTAAGTTGCAGAGGGCCTAAGTAGTTGAGGCTGGCCACGAACCTGCGATCATCCTGAGTACTGGGATTAAGAGCGTGTGCCACCACGTCCGACTATGTGTGTCCTCTTACGGGAAGAGAGTGGCCTTGGGGGGTGGACCAGGAGTTAGAGGTTACTGGTGACCTGAACGAGGGTGGTAGACATCTGGGCCTCACAAGGCTCACATTTCTTTCTTTCTTTCTTTCTTTCTTTCTTTCTTTCTTTCTTTCTTTCTTTCTTTCTCTCTTTTCTTTTTTTTTTTTTTTTTTTTGCAGTACTGGGGATTGAACTCAGGGGCATTCTACCTCCGAGCTACACCCCCAGCCCTATTTTTGTATTCTTTATTTTGAAACAGGGTCTCATTAAGTTGCCGAGTGCCTCACTAGGTAGCTGAGGCTGGCCTCGAACCCGGATCCTCCAGTCTCAGCCTCCCAAATGCTGGGATTACAAGCATGCGCCACCACGCCCGGCTTCTCCCGTTTCTCAGCAAAGGGTCTGAGCCTGCAGAGAGCTGGCTCCTGGCCGGGCTGGCTTCCACCCCTCCCCCAGCTCCCTTGCCTCTCTGTTGCAGTGGTCTGGGCTACGTGCTAGGGTCGGTCATGACGGAGCTGACGGGGAACTGGCGCTGGGCCCTCCGGGTGAGTCCAGCTTCCTCTCCCTCTCTCTGCTCTCCCCCTGGGGTGGGCAGGGACTTTCCAGGCTCCTGCTGCCTTTGCCACTTGGCACGGTACCCGGCTCCATGGCGAGCTTTGGCCATTTGGGGCCTCCTGTGGGACATGGGTCATGGAAGCCGTGACCTGGGGTCACATCCCAGCTGCTCAGTGTCCGGCTATGTGACCTGGAGCAAGCTGCCTCCCGCTTGGGGGCCCTGGCTTGCGCCTCTCTGTAAAGTGGGCGTGGGAAGCCGGCGAGTGCTTGTAAAATCCCAGTACTTGGGAGACAGGAGGATAGCAGGTTCGAAGCCAGCCTCAGCAACCTAGCCAGACCTTGTTTCCAAATAAAAGCAAGCCAGGCATGGTTGTGGCGCACACTTGTCAATCCCAGTACTTGGGAGGCTGAGACCGGAGGATTGCAGGTTCTTGGCCAGCCTCGGCTACTTAGTGAGGCCCTCCGCAACTTAGTGAGACCCTGTTTCCAACTAAGGAATAAAAAATAGGGCTGGGGGCGTATAGCTTGTAGGTAAAATGCCCCTGGGTTTAATCCCCAGTACCGCAAAATAAATAAGTAAATAACTAAATAAATACATAAATAAATGGTTGAGGGTGTAGCTTGGTGGTAGAAAGGCCCTGGGTTCAATCTCTAGCACCAAAAAAAAAAGGGGGGGGCGGGGAGGAGTAAATGCTATCCATGGAGTCTTGAGGATTATTGAGACAAGGCCCGTGGTCGGCCCTTAGGGACTGGCAGTCAGGGTTGCTCTGGCAGTGGGGCAGGCCAGGACATCTGGAATCATGCCTGGTAGGCCCTGTCGGCTGCAGCCAGAGTCAACTCAGTCTTGGACAGAGATGTGGATTGTTCAGGAGAGGAAGGAACTCAGTGGCTACGGTAGCGGAGGGCAGGGCCTCAGGGGTCGGGGGCTCAGCGCTGCACGCAGGGCCCCGCTCAGCCAGCCTGTGCAGCCGGGGAAGGCAGAGTCAGACCCGGGGGTGGGTGGGGTGCAAGGAGGCTGGTGGACTTGGTTGGAATTAGAGCTGCTCATGGGCCTGGCTGTTTGAAGGTGGCCACAGGAGCAGGTAGTGAGATCCCTGTCCTTGGCGGGTGGGCGGGGAGGGCTCCAGGAGAGAAAACGAGGGCAGGACTGGCACGGCAGGTTGAGGCATGGCCAGAAAAAGGGCCAATTCTTGGGGCAGCAAGTACTCAGTGTTCTTTGTTCCTTCCCCTTTCCCTCCCCTCCCTTCCTGCCATCCTTTTGTTGTTGTTGTTTTGTTTTGTTTTTTTTTGTTACAGGGGATTGAACTTGGGGCATTCTACCTCGGAGCTACACCCCCAGTACTATTTTTTATTCTTTATTTTGAAACAGGGTCTCACTAAGTTGCAGAGTGCCTCACTAGGTAGCTGAGGCTGGCCTCAAACCCAGATCCTCCAGTCTCAGCCTCCCAAATGCTGGGATTACAAGCGTGCGCCACCATGCACGGCTTATTTTTTTAATTTTCAAACAGGGTCTTGCTAGATTTGATGAAAGTCGTACTCTTTGCCGAGGCTGTCCTTGAACCTGTGATCCTCCTGTCTCCCCAAGTACTGGGATTACACTGTGTCACCATGACCGGCTCCTCCCTCCCTCCCGCCCTCCCTCCCTCCGTTCCTTTTAGCACTGGGGATGGAACCCGGGGCCTCGCACACGCCAGCCAAGTACTCTACCGCTAAGCTCCATCCCCAGCCCTTTTTAACTTTTATTTGGAGACCAGGTCTAGCTAAATTGTCCAGGTTGGCCTCGAACTTGTGATTCTCCTGCCTCAGCCTCCTGACTAGCTGAGGTGTGTGCCACTCCAGCTGGCTCAGAACTCCCATTGTCCACCCTCTCAGGCCCACTGCTCCCAGCTGAGTAGCTTCTGCCCTGGACAGATCGGGATCCATCAGGTCCAGGGGTCCCTGCCCCCTAGAGAGGCTGCACCTTCAGGGGTGTGGGGTAGTGTATAGCCAGCACCTAAGGCCCAGGGTCCGGACCATGGAGTCCAGGCCTGTGGCTGGCCACCCCCAGGGTTCCTGGGTTGTTGTATTAGCACGCTGGCCTGATCTTCTTGGGCTGTCCTATCCTCAGATCATGCCCTACCTGGAGGCTGTGGCCTTGATCCTGCTGATCCTGCTGGTTCCAGACCCACCCCGAGGAGCTGCGGAGAAGCAGGGGGAGGCGTGTGTGAGAGCCCCAAGCAGCAGCTGGTGTGAGGACGTCAGATACCTGGGGAGAAAGTGAGTGTCCCTGTTGCCCGCTGCCAGCCACAGAGCCCACACCTCCCGAGCTACATGGGAGTGCGTCTTCCATTAGCCGGGGCACCACAGGGGAGGTGGGCCAGAGCCAGCTGCAGCCCCTGCTCATCCGCTGCGACACGGGACCCAAATCTCTTTGTTCCAGGATGGGGAAGTGTGCTCCCTGTCTCAGAAATGCAGGGAAGGCTAGAGCGCGGGGTGCTGCTGGAAGCTTCTGGAAGCTTCTGGAAGCTGGAGCCTGCATTATTCCTGGATGAGGGGGAAGTAGACAGGCCCCCTCCGCCCCAGCCCTCTCCGGCTCCAGCCAGAGCCTTTTCTTCTCGCAGCCGGAGTTTCGTGTGGTCCAGCCTTGGAGTGACGTCCGTGGCCTTTGTGACCGGAGCCCTGGGCTTCTGGGCCCCTAAGTTTCTGTTCGAGGCCCAAATCGCGCACGAGCTGCAGCTTCCTTGTTTCCAGGAACCGTGCAGCAGCCAGGACAGGTGAGAGGCCTGGGGGCCAGGGCGCCTGGCCTGGCTCATGGGGCTGGGGGAGTTCTTGGGAGGTGGTGAGTCTCGGGCTCTTTTTCCTGGGCATGCAGTGCTCTGTGGAAGAGGACGGGGCTTGGGAAGCAGATGGCCTGACCCCTGGCTTTGGCTCAGCCCTGCTCCCTGGCTGACCACAGGCACCAACTCCCGTAGCCTTTCTGAAATTCGGCTCTGCTTACTCTAGGGGCTGCGGTGGGGTGCAGAAGACACCTGTCGGGGTGGAGGTGAGGCTTGGGTGGGGAGTCCTGGGGCCCCCTAGTGTTTTCTGTGAGCTTGCCCCATTTTACAGATTGCAAACTGAAGCTGCAGGAAGCTTTGGTGTAGGGATTTCAGGTCTGCCCTTTGTTGTCTGACTCGTCCCAGACCCCCAGGAGGTCAGCAGGGCCCAAATCTGCCCTCAGGGATGCTCGCCCTGCTTCCTGCATGGGCGCTTCTGTCCCCACCACCTCTGAGCTCGTTTCTAAGGGTTCCAGTGACCTCCTGACAGGGTCAAGGACTTCTTCCCTCTCTTCCACCCAGAAACCGTAAGGGCCAGCATCTCTCTGGTTGGTGCTTTTCTCCCTCTTGGTCCTGGTTGCTTGGAGATCCTCAGGGCTCTGTGACTTTCCCTACAGCCCCGTCAAAGTATATATGTTTTTCTTTCTTCATACGGGGGATCAAACTCAGGGGCTTTCTATCTCTGACCTATACCCTCAACCCTACTTTATTTATTTATTTTTTTTTTTTTTTGCGGTACTGGGGATGGAATCCAGGGGCATTCTACCTCTGAGCTATACCTGCAGCCCTATTTTTTATTCTTTATTTGGAAACGGAGTCTCACTAAGTTGCAGAGGGCCTCACTAAGCAGCTGAGGCTGGCCGAGAACCCGGATCCTCCAGTCTCAGCCTCCCGAATGCTGGGATTACAAGCGTGTGCCACCACGCCCAGCTTCCTTTTTTTTCCCTTCATACTGAGGATCGAACTCAGGGGCTTTCTACCTCTGACCTATACCCTCAACCCTATTTTATTTACTTATTTTGTGTGTGGGGGGGCACTGGGGATTGAACCCAAAGGCTTTCTACCTTTGAGCTATACCACCAACCCGATTTTATCTTTTAATTGGAAGCAGGGTCTCCCTAGGTTGGAGAGAGTCTCACTGCTTAGTGAGGCTGTCCTTGAACCTGAGATCCTCTTGTCTCAGCCTCCCAAGTATTGGGATTACAGGTGTGGGCCACCATGCCCAGCTCTATTTTTTATTTTGAAACAGGGTCTTACTAAGATGCTGAGGCTGGTCTGGAGCCTGCGATCCTCCTGTCTCAGCCTCCCAAGTACTGGGATTACAGGTGTGCACCATTGTGCTTGGCCCAAAGCATATTTTCCCATAGAAGGTTCCAGAGATCAGGACATCTTGGGAGGTCTTCGTTTGGACTACTGCAGAGTGGGTGGAAGGTCTTTGTGTAGACCTCAGTCAGACCTCAACGGTTAATACAC
>PVLC010045329.1:0-11807 GCA_004027655.1 Graphiurus murinus | reverse complement strand
GTTGCTAAAATCCCGAAGTTCTTCCCCACAGACTGGTAAACAGAGCTGCCCGCACGCCTGCCTCCCAAGATTCCGCTTGTTCACTCTGTGGCCCCAGCCCCTCCCCGGGGCTTCCCCAGCACCCCGAAAGCTAACCCCACAGCCTCCTGGGGCCCGCTGGGTGCTGGCCTATGGGGAAATAGGCTGAGTATCACCCCTGTCCCCACACACGCCCCGCCTCCCCAGGGAGAAGGTTCCACCTTTATTCCTCGCCCTGGGAACCTGGCCTTGCACGGCAGGTATACACAGGTGACATCCCTCTTCATACTCTACAGGGTGCTTGGGAATAAAGACTGTATCTCTCGTCCCATAGCATCCAGCACGCTTTTTCCTACAGAAACACGCACACAATGAACACCCCTTGGGTATATATTGTGGACATATACCCATTGTAATCACCCCACCAGCACGATCACGAATCTTTTTGTTTGAAGGGCAGAGCCTAGCTTTGTGAGGGACATCCGAGTCCCCTCTGCTCAGGCGTAGCAATTCTGTTCTCCTTTTTCTACTGTGCTTTGCACCAAAAAATGCAACCAAAGCTGGGCATGCTGGTGCATGCTTGTAATTCCAGTACTTAGGAGGCTGAGACAGGAGGATCACAGGTTCGCAGTCAGCCTCAGTAACTTAGTGAGACTCTGTTTCAAAACAAATAAATAGGGCTGGGGGTGCAGCTCAGAGGTAGAATGCCCCTGGGTTTAATCCCTAGTAAAAAAAAATGAACACAACCAAATTTCAACTGCTTTCAGGCAGAGCTCATCCTATCCCGAGTAATATTTATTAAGTGGAAAAGTGACTCGCTGAGGCTGTCCTGCCCAGTGTGCGGAGTCCTCTGGGGTGGCCCCCTTCTGTGAGCGCGGGCCAGGCTCACTAGTTCACTTCTGACAAATGGACCAGATAGAAGCGTCTTTCTGAACGCCAGCTATGAAAGCGCTGCGGTTTCTCCGGTGCTCCCCAGGCTGCGGGGCCCACATGGCAGGGGCGAGGCCTGCCGCCAACCCGTCAGTGAGCTTGGAAGCAAACCGCGCATGCCTCGAGCCCTCAGATGAGACGGCCACCCGGCCACCACTGCAGCCTCCAGAGAGATCCCCATCGGAAGCCCCGCTAAGCCTCGCCTGGCTCTGACCACGTGAGCGGAGGTCACTGTCCACGCAAGCAGAGGTCACCGTCCGCGTGCCTCTGGGTTTAAGCTGTTCGGTTTGGGGTTCGTCACACTGACATAGATAATTCAGGCACGCAGCTTCTGTAGGGATCTGAAGGACATCCCAGGCGGCCTCAAAATCAGCCTCCAAGGCCCGCCCTACTGAGGAGAGGCACTGATGACCGCAGGACCAGGTGTGGATCGCAGGGCCTGGCACTGCCGGAGACACAGCCATCTGGATGGCGGCGTGTGCCCACGGGGACCCGCTGCCTGCACACCCCACCTTTGCAGCTCTGTGGTGGCATTGGACCTCGGCTCTCCCTAGGCCACACTCATCGCCAGAGAGCAAGGAGTCAGTCTGGGCCTGAGGCCGTCCCCAGGGACCAGGACGGGGACAGACCCACCACCAGCCACACCCATGGTCAAAGCCTCTTTGTAATTTTTTCTGACCTCAGCCTCCATGACAAGCTGGGCCGGGAACCATGATGTTTTAAGGGGTGGCTTGTCTTAGGGAAAACAAGCCATGGAACTATAACCAAGACCTCTTCAGGATCTCTGCGACAGAACCGTAACCAAGACCGCTGGCCAGGGTCTCTGCAACAGAAGAGGGCAGACACAGTGGTTCCACCTTGTGCATGGCTCCCCTTTCCACGGTTTCAGTTACCATGGTCAGCTATGATCTGGAAATGCTAAGTGGAACATTCCAGAAATAAGCAGTTCACAAGTTTTAAATAATCTATACTACAGTATATCGCTATTGAGGTTTTCAATTTTATAATCAGCTGTTGTTACTAATCTCTTACTGTGCCTCATTGATAAAGTAAACTTTATCATAGGTGTGTATGTATGGGAAAACACGGTGAAGCTGGGTGTGGTGGCGCACGCTTGTAATCCCAGCATTAGGGAGGCTGAGACCGGAGGATCCGGGTTCGCGGCCAGCCTCAGCTACCTAGTGAGGCACTCCGCAACTTAGTGAGACTCGGTTTCAAAATAAAGAATAAAAAATAGGGCTGAGGGTATAGCTTGGAGGTAGAATGCCCCTGAGTTCAACCCCCAGTATAGCAAACAAAAACAAACAAATAAACAAACAAAACCCACGGTGCACATGGGGGTTGGTAGAAAAGTGTGGTTTAAGACAGCCTCAGAATGTTTTGGGACATATCCCCCAAGGGTGGAAGGGGGATGTTGTACTAGAAATTTTGCTTTTGTTCCAAAAATATATCTGGGAACACACACACACACACACACACACACACAACAGGAACACTGTCGGGGATTGTTCTCAGCTGCAAAGCCCATCTCCAAGCTCTGGTACAGATACCAGCCCTTCTCCCACCGTGGACAACATCCCACCCTGGACAATATGCACCGCTGAAGTGCCACAGGTAACTGCGAATCAGCCATGTGATGCAGGCTCAACCACGACACGCCTCCCTGTGTTAAGATGCCAAAGGTCCATCGAGATCCAGTTCCAAAAGCCTGCGTGCTGCATGCAAGCAGAAAGCAAACTGATCGGAGAAAACCAGAACTGAATAATGATTCTGGATTCTGCACGTTGCACTTCCTCACCTCGGGACTCCATGTTCTTAGCGCCTACAATGATCGACATTCAGAGAGGAGCGAGGCCCGTGAGCCAGGAGGCAGCAGAGCAGGATAATTAAGAATGTGGATGGGAGTCAAAGCACACAAGTTCACATCCAAACCCAATGACAGCTGTGTGACCTGCAGAATATGTAAGCGCTCTGTAACTTCGCTGTTATAAAAGAGAGGCTGGTATATCGACTACTGGTATACCACCTCCTCAATGCTTCCATAAGAATTAACTGTACCACCTGCAAGTAAAAGGCCTGGCGTGCAGTAATGCCCGAGCACCTCTTATTATTACTCATCAAATGTGAATTCTGATTCCCAGCAAGAATAAAAAGTAGTTCTTTAAACATTTTATCCAAGTCTGGCGTGGTGGTGCATGCTTGTAATCCCAGTACTTGGGAGGCCAAGACCAGAGGATCAGGGTTCTCAGCCAGCCTCAGCTACTTAGTGAGGCTCTCCGCAATTTAGTGAGACCCTGTTTCAAAATAAAGAATGAAAAATAGGACTAGGGGTGGAGCTCAGAGGTAGAATGCCCCTGAGTTCAATCCCCAGTACTGCAAAAGTTAATTAATTAATTAATTAATTAAACATTTTATCTTCTAAAAACTACTGACCAAGTGTGGTGGCACATGCTTGGAATCCCAGTACTTGGGAGACTGAGACAGGAGGATCACAGGTTTGTGGCCAGCCTTAGCAACTTGTGAGGCCCTCTGCAACTTAGTGAGACCCTTTTTCAAAACAAAGAATAAAAAATAGGGCTGGGGGTGTAGCTTGGAAGTAGAATGCCTCTGGGTTCAATCCCCAGTACTGCAAAAAAAAAAAAAAGAAAGAAAAGAAAAGAAAATACTCTACTGATTCTTTTGCAAATTCCAAATGACCGAGAGCAAAGGCAAGTCACCTGCGCCCAGAGGCTGTGTGAGAGGTTGGAGACGTTTCCCACTTACCCCCAAGATCCCAAAGCGCTCGGCCAGGCTCCAGCCACACAGAAAGTCAATCTCGAACTTGTGGTTGAGCACCACGATGGCGTTCTCCTTTCCGTACTTGGGGTAGGCCCGTGGGTCCGTGTAGATGGTGCACTCAGTGCCCGACCACCACTCCAGCAGCATCACCAGCTCTGGAAGAGACCACAGCAGACAAACGCTTATCTCACCCTCCTGCGCCCTCCGGCCGGTCCCTCTGGGCCACGCTGGGAACCTGGCTCGGCCCTCCCCGCTGAGAGACCAAGCGATTTTTAGGGGTCAAGTTCTGTTCTGGATCATTTCAGCTCAAATCCCAGTTCTTGAAAGGGTTTAGATGCAGAAAGAAAAATGAGAAAGAGTCCATGACTTCGGGGAAGGAGAGGAGTTAGTACGGAGACAGCCAATGACTTACACTGCCTGATTAAGTACTTTGGGAGAAAATAAATGAGAAAGGCTGAAGCCAGCCAGCACCTGGGTCCGTGTATTGACAGAGCTCTGAAAGGCAGCTAGAGAGAGAGAGGAAGGATGGGCAGAATTCGTAAAGCCCTAGAAAATGACTAATTGGTACTTATCAATTGGAAAATGACTAATTGGTACTTGATAAATGCTATCAAGGAACACCAAGTACACCAAGTACCCACTTTTTCTCTCCTATGGGTGACATTTGGGAGACGCGAGGAATGAGCACTGCGGGGTTGGAAGGGCACAGTCACCAAAGGCATCATCCACATGTCCTTTGAAGGGGCTTGTGAAGACATCAGGCCTCTTTACCCAGGCGATACTAATCAATCCGCGCGGATTCTCGGGGGTTGATTAGTGAGGCCTGGGGCCAGGCTGCCAGCTTCCAGCCTGGCGGCATCAGGAGAAGCCCCGATGGTGGGACTTGTCCAGTTAAATGTTTGCGATCACACAGGACCCTGGAATGCATTTCTAAAGCAGGTTTTGCACTGCGAGCAGGGACTCCTGAGTCCTCTCTGAAGGTTAGTGGGTTCCCTGCACACCATCGCCTCCGCCCTGGTGCTTCCAGACATCACTGCGTGATTAGCTCACAGGGGCAGGATGGACCCCTGTCCTCCTGGGCATTGCTGCTCAGCGGGGCTGGCACAACAGCCACAAAGTGCTGACAAGGGAAAGGAGTAAGGTCTGCTGCTGCGATGGCCGCTGAGCACCCTGCTCAGGGATCGAGGTCCTGACCCTGCTGCAGCTGCTCGCTGGCCACGAGGCTTCTTTGTGTGTTTCTCGATGTCATCCTTGTTAGTAAGATCGGGGTAGTACGTGTTTTTAGAGATACTGTGTATCTGACATATGACTCTGCGTGCAAGGTGCTTAGCAGGAGGCCAAGTACAGTAGGGAGTCACCGAAGACCCAATGTTTCACTACCATCGTGTGCATGATAATTTTATTACACAAAAGTTCTGTGACTACGAAGGCGGGGACAGAGAGAGACTTCTGAGCCAGAGTTGGGATTTATGAGTTTGTCCTAAAGGCAATGAGGAGCCACTAGAGCATTCTTAAGCACACACTGGCATCCAATAGGTATTGTTATTATTATTATTATTTTGAAGTGAACCCAGGGGTATTCTACCTTTGAGCTACATCCCAAGCCTTTTTTTTTTTTTTTTTAAATTTTGAAACAGTCTCCCTAAGTTGCTGAGGCTGGCCTCAAACCTGCAATCCTCCTGTCTCAGCCTCCTAAGGACTAGGATTACACGTGCGTATCACAGCGCCCAGCCCAATTTGAATATTGAATCATCACTTTGACCAGAGTGAGGACAGATTTGAATAGGGGAGGCAGAAGCAGGGAGGCCAGGGAAGATGCCAGGATGGTAGCCCAGTGAGAGGGGACAGAGGCCAGGCCCCGGACCGCAACACTGGGCAAGGACCAAATTCCTCACTCACCTCAACAGACTGTTAACTCTGCCCCTGAGATGCATGTCTCATTGGTGGAGGAATTTTATTTTCCTTCTTTTTTACCAAAATATTTCCAGTTTTTGTATTAACAAGAAGTCCAACTATATACTCCCATTGTAAAAGAATTCAAACAACCCAGAAGAATCTAGAAATTCCTCTCAATGGCTTTGGAATGTGGCAACCAGGCGAGCCTGAAGTCCATCTCCCAGACTCCCTTCCTTGTACAGGGTGGAGGGGTATGGGATGCCGCAAGGGACACTCTTGGGAGGTTGCAAAGGTGGAAAGGAAGCATCGCCATTTTGTAGTTCACGCATTCTGCTGTTGATCTGCTGACTCTGTTGATCTGCTTCGTGCACTGCAGCTGCGGGACCTGCGACTGCTTCCCTGATCCCCTGATCCTTCACTAGCTTCTCTGCCTCCGGGACCAGGTGCTCGGGCAAGATGTCCAACCATCACACCCATTGATGCTGGACTCCCACCCACAATGCCAAATAAGAACCGAAGCACATTCCAGCCCACTCTCCTGAGGCTCCAACCCTGTGCTCTCCCTCCTGACTGCCTGTCCTGAGGACTCGAGGGGGGCTCCAGCAGGAGATGCAGCTGGCAGACCCACAGTTGACAAGGCGGTGCCCACAGATGTGCACATGGCTCTCCCAGGGTCTCTGCTTCTCCAGCTGAACCCGACTGAGACCTCCCCTCTCCACCTCTGCAGCCCCGTCCCTTCTCCAGGGCAGTATGAGCAGAATGAACAGTATGGCAGGAACACTTGTAGTTATTTCCTTAGGCGCACGCGCATGCTCACACACATGCTTTACCAGTGTGGTCATACTCTTGATGTCTGTAAAAATATACATACTTGTTTCCACCACACGACACATTTTAGACTCTGTTAGTACATGGATAGTGAGTGATCTCAGCAAATATTTTGAGCACTGGTCATGTACCGACTTCACATGGGACACTGCATGGTGGACACTGTGTGATGAGGGGCACTATGATTGTCCCCATTTTAAAGAGGAAAAATGGAGGTATAGGGGAAGCTTTCATTCTATGTTCAATATAGAATGAAATTCCAATTCTAAATTGCCGTTTCCAGGTCAAAAGAAGCCAAAACGGCAACTTCACATATTCCTAACAGCAGTTGACAGCATGGATGTAACATGATGTACTTAACTGTTGTTCTCTTGCTAGCATTTTCCCCACCTGTTTTCTACTGTTTCAAATAAAACTATCATAAACATCTTTGAAAAATGCATGGTTTAAAAAGTATTTGTCCCAGTATTTCTTCAACATAGATATACCAAAAAGTGGTGTTGTGGATAAGAGTATACATATTTCAAATTGTGTGGATGCTTCCAAATTGCCCTCCAAAAAGACCTTTCCAGCACTGCCTGGGTCAGCAGTACAGAGATGGCCTCTTTCCTATTGCCTGGACTTGCACTGCGAGCTCTCCAAAGGCTGAGACCAAGTGTGTCCTTTAACACACATTCCTGTAGAGAAGAGAGGAGTGCTCATCAATCACCCTGTGACATCTTTGAGGCCAGGCCCATGCCTGACTCATCTGTTTCCTATGTCCTTGCCCAAACAGTCAACACGGGATAGATACTCAAAAAGCTCTGCCTTATTTGAATGATTTCTGCCTGATGTTTTGGTTAGATGTTCCTATGTAAATATCTATGTGCAACTTACAAATATCTCCATGATTCAAATTTCATTTCCTCTCCTGCAGAGGGGCCAGCATGCAGCCCGGGACACCCTGAGGTTCTGTAAGTGTGCCTGGCTCCATCAACACAAACACACGATTTGGACTGTTCCACCCTCTCTTACCACCCACCAGTGGTGGCAGCAGATCTCAGAATTGCTCTCTCCCCTCCAAGGTTCCATCCCTCCTGTCGCCCTCCACAGCCACATGCTTTGGCACTTCCAATTTAACTTAGGATGTTACCGAAGGTCACCAGAGCGACCGATCCTTCCCAGGTGTGGTATTCATCTTTCTGTCACCGTGACAAAATACCTGTGCTAAATCTACCTGAAGGAGGAAAGGCTTATTTTGGCTCGTGGTTTCAGATTGTGGTTGCCTGGCTCTGTTGCTTTGGCGGGGAGCCCAAAGTGGAATAAGCCGCTCACCTCTTAGTGACTGGCAAGTGAAAGAGGAAGAGGAAGGGCTTGGGGTCCCCACACCCCCTTCAAGGACATCCCCCAATGACCTCACTTTCTCCCACCAGGCTCCACCACCTCCCAACACACCACAGGCTGGCCACCAAACCTTTAACACATGAGCCTTTGGGGACACTTAAGGTCCAAACTATAGAACCAGGACCTGGAAGGAGCCTGTGAAGCCAGAACTGCCTGTGTTTAGTTAGGGAAAAATCGCAGGACAAGAGTTTCAGGTTAGCCGGGAATGGTGGTGCACACTTGTAATTCCAGCATTTGGGAGGCTGAGACCAGAGGATCCCAGTTCGCGGCCAGCCTCAGCGACCTAGTGAGGCACTCTGCAACTTAGCGAGACTCGGTTTCAAAATAAAGAATAAAAAATAGGGCTGGGGGTATAGTTTGGAGGTAGAACGCCCCTGAGTTCAATCCCCAGTACCGCAAAAATAAATAAATAAATAAATAAATAAATAAATAAATAAATAAATAAAAGAGTTTCAGGTTGCAATTCCATAGGGGCCATGCGATTCTATCAGCAGCAATGAAAGACCTTTGTTTCCTGGTCCAGGAAGGACCCCTGGGTGGGGTGGGGTGCTACTTCTCCTCTGCGTCCCCCTAGAAAACTGCTCCTCCCCGAGTCAAGTGTCCCATGGATCCTGTAGCCTGGGATCTCTCTGTCCCAGCGGCACTGCTCGAGGTGAGAGATTCAACACAATCTTTCCTGGTTTGCTGGCACCTGTGGTGGCCAAGTAAATGTGGTGACCAAGCAGGGGCTTAGCATTTGGGGACACTGGCCACGCCCCTTCTGAAAGCCACACCACACAATTCACAACAGCCAAACTGTGGAACCAGCCTAGGGATCCATCACAGATGAATGGATGACAAAACTATGGTCTACACGCACAATGGAATTTTACTTAGCCATAGAGAAGAACAAAATGATGTCATTTGTAAGGAAAATGGATGGTACTTGCGAGTGTTATTCTAAGGGAGATTGGCCAGTCTCAGAAAGTGAAGGGTCATTTGTTTCCACTCATGTGTGGAAGCCAGAGAGAAATTGGGAAATAAAAAGGGACTTCAGATAAATGAGGGGTGACACTAGTGGCGTCATGGAAGGGACTTGGGGAAGGAGGTGGGAGGGTGGTGAGAGGGGAGACCTAATAAAAGAAACAGCTCAAATGATGCTGTGCAGAGGAGGTTTTCAATACTGTTAGGAGTAATATCAAAATATTATGTTCAGGTTAGGAGCAATACATTCGGGAGGCTGAGACTGGAGGATCCGAATTCGCGGCCAGCCTCAGCTATCTAGTGAGGCACTCCACAACTTAGTGAGACCCTGTTTCAAATAAAGAATAAAAAATAGGGCTGGGGGTGTAGCTCAGAGGTAGAATGCCCCTGAGTTCAACCCCTAGTACCGCAAAAAAAAAAAGGTTAGGAGCAATATTATGTTGATTTGAAACTTAAGCGAATGGGACTTAGCCTTAAGAAATGGAACTTGGTGGCTCACGTGTGAGAGTAACTCCAAGTGTGTGCCTGTTAAATAAGGATAAGACAGCCCTCCAAGAGAGCCCAGGGACTCGGATGGGAACTTACATCAGCCTCAACCAATCAGAATGCACTGTTTGGGTGTAACCGGCCAAGCTAATCCGAAGACCCCAACCTAGAGGTTCCTGCCAAAACAAGGCATATAAACCCAGTGCCAAAGCACTCTGTGCTCGCCATTGCCCAATGGGGGGCTCTGTGCTGGTGATCCTTGGACCTGGCATCAAACCCAAGCATCAGCCAGAGGTGCACCTGCTCTAGGGGACCTTCAACTGGGACACATCACGCGTGAGTTCCCTGGCTCTGGTGACTGGCTGGAACTTAGGCTTAGTCTTAGACTTAAACTGAATCAGAGTCTCAACTGAGTGCATGCTTGTCAAAACTTAATAAAAAATTTCTTGCATGATCTGAGAGTCCAGCTTGGTCCCTTGCTTGCAACAAACACCAATTTCACTATTACGTACAGGGAAGGGGCGGGGGCAGGGTAGGATCTGGAGGGAAACACACAAGTGCTGGGTGCACGGATATTTCTATCCCTCTGAATCTCATTATGATGTATAATCATCTGCACCAAGAAAAGTATATTAAGAAAAAAGAAAAGTGCTGACAATTAAAACAATGTATCAAATCAAAAGCCACAGGGGAAACAAGGAGGTGTTCCTTATGCCCCCTCCCCAGGATGCAGAGGCTGCAAATGGCTTTCCCCTAGAGGGACTCGGGAGAAATGCTGGGAAGAAGCTCAGAGTTGGAGACACATGGTGAGCGAACACACCATCCTTGCATGTCTGTGGAGCACACAGCACCCTGCCCTGGCACAGACACTGAGGCCCACCGAGCGCGGGAGGATCCCGAGACACACAGAGACGGTGGCAGTCCCAGGACCACCGAGGTCCCCAGCCAGGAAGGCCACCTGGGCAGGGTCAGGTGCTACTAGGTGGAGAAGGTGTGAGACACAGCCCTGCTGAGCCACTCAGGGAGCCAAGGGCGTGCGGTCACCCAAGGCTGAGTCATCGGGTGTGACCCTGCTGGTCCTCATGCCCACGAAACGGAAAAACCAAAGAGGGGAAAGGGCACGCTGGGCCATGGAGAACATCTGCTGTCACTTCTGTGGGGTCCCCACAGTGACTCAACCGGAGCATTCGGTGACCTGGACACTGGTCCTCTGCTCAGTCTGTGGTCCTGGCTCTGAATGAGGCCCACAGCCCTGGATCCCCTCGACTGGTCGGTACTTGGTCTCTCTGGGCCCTGACTCAGCCACATCTGCAGAAACAGAGCCAGGTGACTCGGTCCCGGGACCTCCTGGGGGGACTAAGCCCTGCACCATCTGGAAATGTGACTCAGGCCTGGCCAGTCAGCCCCGTCCTGGGATCACCAGCCATGCGTGTGCAGATGGCAGTGGGTTCTGTCCTGTGAGAAAATAAATCTTCTTTCCTCTAAGTTATGTGGTCAGATCTTTAGATTATGGTGATGAGAATGCTGAGCCGAACAACAGTCAAGAAAGAAGCAAGAAACGCGCACTGGCCCAGAGTGCATTCTAGAGAGCCAGAGGCTCTTGTGCCTCCCGGACGCGCCCTTGCTCTCCGCCTGACCCCTTGGCACCTAGATGACCTGGCTGCTCAGGACATCAGTCTCCCGATCCTCTCTGGAAAACCCCAACGCCACGTCAGACCCGCAGACACGCTCTTCTCTGGCCCAGGCAGACAGAGGGGTGCAGGGCCCCCCTCGGCCCACCACTTCCCCAGGGATTCTGCTCACCTGCAGCCCAAGGCGACTGCCTGCTCCTCTCCTCTCTGCGGCCATGGGGGTAGAAAAACCTCCAAGGACCAGCTTCTCTAATAGAGCAACTGTTAATGCAGAGGACAGCATGTGCTTTGTATATTCTTCTGTATTTATTTATTTATTTATTTACTTACCTACTTATTTATTTTGGGGGGTACTGGGGATGGAACCCAGGGGCATTCTACCTCCGAGCTATACCCCCAGCCCTATTTTTTTTATTCTTTATTTTGAAACAAGGTGTCACTGAGTTGTGGAGGGCCTCACTAAGCAGCTGAGGCTGGCCGCAAACCCGGATCCTCCAGTCTCAGCCTCCCAAGTACTGGGATTACAAGCTTGCTCCAACACGCCCGGCCTCTTCTATATTTATAATCAGTGAGGTCCCACGTGGTTCTGAGATTCTAGCCACACATCAGTTATTTTCAGGGAAACATTTTACTGGGGTTTCCAACAAGGCAATAGCTTGTTCCGATTGAGGTTTCTAGGTACAGTACAAGGCACCTAGTTAAATTTGAATTCCAGAGAAGCTGCAAATTATCTCTTAGCCTAAGAACATTCTATGCAATACTAAAGGGCATATATACTAAATTATAAGCCATGCCCTATTTGGGGGCAAATATTAAAATGCCCTTCATTGTTTGCCTGAAATAAAAAGGTAGCCTGGTGTCCTGAATTTTTATTTGCTAAGTCTGGCAACCTGA
>PVLC010045328.1:0-11825 GCA_004027655.1 Graphiurus murinus | reverse complement strand
AAAAACAAATTTGATAGACTAAACAGAGTTTTTCCAGGTTTAATGATTTTATAAGGCCATGAAACAGCTGATACAGCGTTTTTGTCTTGTAAGCTGCCTTCATCGCTTCTGCATTCAAAGAAATAGTGTAAGATAAACCTATTGAGAGAGGCTCAATTTCAGATGTCTACTTTAAAAGAATGGAAATGACAGGAGTATCATTCCTATTTCATCTCATGTTTATTTATTGCTGAAGAGCTTAAGCAAAAATAGAAAGACAGTGAGTGGGTTGGGGCTTAGAGGAAGAAGGGTTTGATTTTTCTTGAATGCCTTTGGTATACCAATTATTGCACTGGTATTTTGCATGTGTGATATCCTTTATCCTGGAATTATTAGTGGATAAAGAACATGAATGACTCCACAAACTACATACTAGCAATAACAATTAGATGTGACATTAGCCATGAAAACCTTTATGAGTCTAACATTTAACACCCAGGGCAGGCCTTGTACAGCTAATTAACAATTGAGGTCATTCTGATACTGTGTGGGCAAGCACCTTCTTACAGCTCCTCAGAATTATCCTAGGTCATAGATGTTCTACCACACCACACATTAAATCTTTGCAAGAGCATATAATTTCTACCTTTGAAACGTTTACATTTATTTAAGATGAACACAGTAACTAACATCTCTCTCAATGGTATACAGTCTTAAACCTGCTTCAACTTTCTTCTTACATTTCCTACTATTTGAGAGGAATTTCTACTGTCCTTTTCTTATATATGATATTAGATATATGACTAAGAATTTAATCACACATAATATAAAAGCTGGCTAGAAAAGCAGAGTTTTTGTTAAGACATTGAGCATAATGGAGCATTTTCAAAGGGATAAAAATGGCTGACTTGTTGAAGCTGAGTATAGCAAAAAAGGAATGCAGGAACATGTTCACATAGTTTAAATCAAGGAAAAGCCTTTAACTCAACAAATATGAATTATTTTTCCCAACACCAAAACATGATTCAATGTAGTGTTTAAACTAAGTTGTAAAGATACATGAAAAATTGTATTTCAACTGGATGAAATGGTAGATGGGAAATTCAAGGGATTATGGAAAACCTCCCTTTAGTCTCTTTAATGTCAATGTTGTCTTAATTTTTCATGTCACTTCACACTAGATATAAAAAGAAGTAAAGTTGGGCATGATGACACATTGCTGTAATCCCATACTTAGGAGGCTAAGACAGGAGGATCACAAGTTTGAGGACAGCCTCAGCAATGTAGCAAGACTCTCAACAACCTAGTGAAATCTTGTTTCAAAATTAAAAATAAAAAAGGTCTGGGGGTGTAGCTAGAGACAGAATATTCCTGTGTTCAATCCTTAGTAACACACACACACACACACACACACACACACACACACACACACACAGTGGAAAATAAAAATGAGACTAAGATTAACCATAGTATGGAGAGCAGTTCTAGTAACAATAGGAAGGGATGTACACATTGGAAAGATAGGAACACTAACTACTTTTGTTAAATTCAAAGTCAAAGTGGGTGGAGAAGTAAGGGGAGAAATGCAATCATTCTGAAGATGTTAATTTGGTGGCTATGTCAGGGAGGTTTTTTAAATTTTAATTTTATTATTTAATTTTATTTATTTTGCTTAGACTTTGGAGAAGATATATATACATAAAATCTTCTGGATGATGGACTCATAAAGTTGGGATGAATGTGAAGGAAATAAGTCCTCCCAGACATGACAATGCTATGCTGGCATTCTCTATCCATGAGCACTGACAAATGGCCAACTCCTAGCTGGGAACTTCCAAAGACTGTCACATAGTTATAGTTATTAGAAAGGTCTTCCACAGAGTTACAATTTTTCTTTCTCTTACTTCCCACTATTAATCTTCATTCTGCCGTATGAAG
Organism: Graphiurus murinus; assembly: GCA_004027655.1. Lineage (NCBI taxonomy): Eukaryota > Metazoa > Chordata > Mammalia > Rodentia > Gliridae > Graphiurus > Graphiurus murinus. The sequence continues at coordinate 9,908 of PVLC010045328.1, read as the reverse complement.
CTACACAGAATAACCACAATCCTTCTTTTTGAGGAAACAACACAAACAACCTTGGAGAGAAAAGTCAGGGCGAAACAGAAAAGTGATGAGGCTGTCAGTTATAAGAAAGGATTGTGAAGTAGTTTCTCTGGTAGATCTATCTTTGAAATGGATACCAGGAAAGATGCCCAGTGGAAGGAAAGGAACCTGAAGACTGAGTCAATTTCCACGTAAAGAGAAATAACAATAAAAAAAGATATTATGATAAATTAGAAGAAAGGAGGCTACTGATACTGTAAAGGCTATAGAAAGGGGGAGGAAAAAATTCTCTACAGTTGGACAGATAGAAAAACACATAATAAACATAATGAATATATCACATCAAAGCTATTATCAAGCTAAAGTATATCATTGTAGAGATTCATATGGCAAATGTCTACTTTTAAGCTTCCGAGTATAAGAAGGTATTCTGAATTGCACTAAGCTTTGTTGTATAGAAGAATACAAATGAGGAGAAATTAAGCAGCATGATCAACTCCAGGAAGAGGCAAACCAGGGTGGCCCCTATGGTGTCCACCTTACGGTATTCATGCCTTTGTGTGTAGCCCCCTTTCCTTGAGCATGTATGTGTATGTGGTGGGGAGGTGGTGAACTGTGACTTTCTTCTAATCAGTAGAATACAGTAATGGCAATGGAATGTATGTGACTATATAACAGAAGATTACAATGTCTGTCTTGCTGGAAGAACCTCTGTCTACCTTGCTTACTTTGGAAAAGCAAGCTGGTATGTTGTGTGCTGCCATTGGAGAGAGCCATGGAACAAAAATGTGAGGGAGGTTGGCCAACAAGGAACTGAGACCCTCAGTCTAGCAGTCCACAAGAAACTAAGTCTTGCCCACAACCACAGAACCCAACAAGTGCATCCTTTCCAAGTTGAGTCTCACATGAGACCATGGCTCAGCTCACAACTTAATTGCTGTCTTACAATGAATCTAACTGAAGCATATCTGGATTCCTCACCCACAGAAACTGTGAAAAAATGAATGGATGTTGTTTCTGCCAGTAAACTTTTTCTACACCTAGTAATGGATAAATAACACAGCCAGCTCAATACTCTTCAAATGAAAGAGCCACAGGAAGAGTAGGTAACTATTAGTAACTGGATTATGACTTTTCCAAATAGACAGTTGTAACCTTACTCTGGTCCAAATTGGTCTAGACATATGTAGAAGTTTGGGATGGGTCTTTTACTACTGATGCCAAGAATATGGCTTGTAAATGCATCTTCATATTTATTTAGCACATAAAATTTACCCATTTATAAAAGTTCCCTCTGAGAGTAGGGAAAAATAGTAGACAATCTTGGGTAATCTTGGCGAATTCTCCAACAGAGAAAAATAATTGATACTTACAGAGAAGTCAGAAGCCTGACAAGAGAATGAGTCTCACTATTAAATAAGAAGGCAAAACAGAAGAAGTAAATAATGAAAAAAAATTGTAAGTTGTCTAACATTAATGAAAAATTTTAGAATAGCTTAATAGTTAAAAAACTCAAAGGTTTATAAACATGCATTAACAATATATGTATACATTTTATAATTAAAATATATGTGTACAGATATACCCAACCCCTAAAGAGCTAGTTGGTTATGAGTTAATATATTTCCTGGGATTTGGCACATTTGGTATTATTCAGGTCCCTGATTCCTGATTTCTTTGATTCTTTTCTTTCCCTATAGTTTTTCTGTCTTTGAGTTATTTCAGTGGACTTGAATCTGGGTCTATTGATGTTAATAGATTATTTGGTATAAAACAATACTTTCATTGCTCCAACTCATATCAAGATACATTACTGCCTCCTTTTTCACAAAAGAAAAATATTTATGATCTCCTTTCCTATTGTCCTTCTTTTATTAAATTTTGAGATCCAATTAGTTAGGAAGGTTTCTGATTTTTTTTTGCCAAGACACAGAAGACTAGGAAAGAGTGGGCAGTAAAAATGAAATAATTTTCTCTATGGAGATGAGAAACAAAGTTTCTATCTCCTCTAGTTTCCATATAAGCTTCAGGGTGGTGAAAAATAAGTTAAAAACAAAATGAATTCTAGCTGTTTCTTATCTTATCACCATGATCATGAAAACCTCAAAAGAACTGAGTGACCAATACCAAAACAAAACCTCTTTATTCAAATAATAATTTCAGGAAGTACAAATAAAGGATAGTAAACAATATTTATCTTTGGTCTCACCTTTTGGGAGCATATCATAATTGGTAACCACTAACTCTGAGGGAAAATCATTATTAATTGTGCTCATACTATCATTAATTTTTGCTTGCATACTGATCTGCACTTCAGCATCCCTGTTTACAAAAGAGACCACTTAACTTTCATCTATGACATCCTACATCTGCATGTGAACATCAAATCAGTCTCACGGCAACTTCATCTCTGAATCTCAAACACAATTTTAATAAAATGAGGTTTAATTCTTCTGTGGTAACTCAGACCCTCTTTTTCACATAGGTTCTTAGGACATTCCCTTTATTTCTTCCCCTCAAATCCTTTTTTGCAAAATTCCTTCCTTAAGTCTTTTGGAAGAGTAATTGACCCTGTTAGCCCCCACAGGACATTTTCAAGCTTGGAATTCTTTCCTGAACTCTGATGCATGCTGACCCCATCCTCACTGCTGCTCTTCCTAATGACTTCTGCACTGCCTGGGCCTCCTCCTTACTGCCAGCTGTTAGGCCAACACACATCTGTCCTCATGCTCTCTCTGGTTGAAGTTCTGCCTGTATTGGCTACCCAGAAAATCAACAAGCCTCTATGGTATGGGAAAACTCACACATCACAAATTATTCTATAAATAAGAACAAAGGAACTATAACTTTGCAATACTATCTAAAATATATTCATCCTAATTCCATTTGGAGCAGAGAAATTAGTATATGTGAAGAGTATTCCAGATATCTTAAGCCATAGAATGAGATAATAGAAAACCCAATGGCCAGGTGTGATGGTGCATGCTTGTAATCCCAGTACTTGGGAGGCTGAGACCGGAGGATCTGGGTTCGCTGCCAGCCTCAGCTACTTAGTGAGGCCCTCTGCAACTTAATGAGACCCTGTTTCCAAATAAAGAATAGAAAATAGGGCTGGGGGTGTAGCTCGGAGGAAGAATGCCCCTGGATTCCATCCCCAGTACTGAAAAACAAAACAAAACAATGGCTTTAGAGTGTGAAATGGATTTCAATCTAGGTATGCCATTTACTACATGATCTTGGTTTAATTATATTTTTTTCTGAGCCCCAGTTTCATCATGGGGCTAATGATAATAGTTTCCACATCTTTTATCTGAAATGCAAAAAATAGATTACATGAAAGTGCTCTGTAGAATACTAGGTGCTGGGTGCAAGAAACTATAAAGCTCATTTGGAATAACTTAGTATTACTAAGAGAAGAGTATCATGACAAAATAGTGTATGCCATCCTTTCTAGTATTTTTTAAAAGCAGATTTACTGAGAAGTAATTTTATAAAATTTGTGTATTTAACTAGAAAACTAATCACTTTTAGTATATTTATAGAGTTGTGAAATTCTTAACATACTCTATTTTTAGAATATTTTCATCTCCCTCCCAAAATACCATCCCATCTCCAGCACCAGGAATCTACTGATATACATTTGTCTATAGATTTACCTGTTTTTTACATTTCATGTAATATGTGACCTTTTATGACTGATTTCCTTTACTTAGAATAATGTTTTTGAAGTTTGTTAATATTGTACAATGTATCAATACTTAATTCTTTTTTGTTTTTTAATTTTATTATAGTAAAATGCACATTATATAAAATTTCACAATGCACATCTTTACCAACATTTGATATTTTCTTTCATATTTTTAAAAAGTAGCCATCCTACTGTATATAAGTTGGCATCTCACTGTACTGAGGATTAAACTCAGGGCACTCTACCTCTGAGTTACACCCCTAGCTCTTTTTAGTTTAATATGTGAAACAGGATCTTGCTAAATTTCCAAAGCTGGCCTCAATCCTGCAATCCTCCTGTCTCAGCCTTCTAACTACTAGGAATATTTCATTTCTTTTTCTTTTTTTTTTTTTTTTTTGAAGAACAGTATTCCATGTATAATAGATTGCATTTCATTTTCTATTTCTAGTCTCTAAGATAAGAAAGCCATTTACAATATTAGTATTAGCACAAAGAGATGACCAACAGATATTCTCATGTGATGGCTAATCCAAGTAAACCACTAATTCATTCAATGAACATCTGTCAGACACTGGCAAAACGTCAAGCAATTCAAGCACAGTGCTAGGCACACACTTCATAAATGGAGGTGGGACCATATTATACACAAACATTTTGAACATTTCATTCTTGCATAAACAACATATGCGTCAGGGCCTTTATTCTCAATACCTGCAAGCATATAGTTTAAATGAATCTTCAAATTGATACAAATATTGTGCTACATTCTTTGAGCAAAAATGTTCTAAAGTTTGAGCAAAAGAAAATGATAGAATCTGAACAAGTGTAATTGATGAATCACTTAATCTTGTAGTACCTGCAAAAGGATAGACCAAGAGTGGGAAAGTGTCTGCCCAATTCATTTTTACAAAAGAATGTGAGACAAGAAAGAATGAATACATTGCAGTTGTAAAACACGTGAAATATTGTAAAAGATAAAGAAGAGATGTGTAAGATATTTGAGTAGTTTTCTGAGTTGACAAGTCAGATGAAAGAAATTCCACCATGAACAAAACCTTCTCAGTATTCAGACAGAATGGGCAATCCCTTTTAGATGGCATCATGCAAATAAACAATTTAAAATACAAATATAATAAAACCTCCAAATCAATATGCTTATAAAGTCATACTGCCTTCGAGTAGACATGAAAGTAAATTAATAAAATAGGTAGCCTCTCTAATAAAATAAAAAGCTAATTACCAAAAACAAAAATTAAAGAAAAAAATGGAGTAACAATGGGAAGGGCTTAATAGCAATCTGTTATCCCATGTCCACACACAAACTAACCCTTTAGGATCCCTTTAATGGATCAGAAACATTTGACACTTTCCTTACTATCACCCTCCGTATACATAATGAGTCCACCTGTAGACTAAACATTACATGTTTCTACTTCTTTTGATCTCTTCTTTTTCACCTCACTACAGGACCCAAACAGTGGTGACTTGGAGCTAGAAACAGCTTCCCAAACTGTTGCTTCCATCTCCTTGCTTCCAAAGTTACTGTTCCCTCACAATCCATTTCAGCAGTAGCAAGAGCTATCTTCTCAAGATGTCAATCAGATCATGTAGGCCCTCTGCTTGAATCTTTGCATGGTCTTGTACTTTAGATCTTCTCCAAGGCTCTATGTCATCTGGCCCACACTACAAACTCATCTTTTGTCTCTCTTGCCCTTGTTCACAAGACTTCTTCTTTCAGTACCTCAATACCTCCCATCCTGGATCTTTCCTACATGCTGTTGCTTTAGTCTGGAGTGCTTGTCCCTGACCACCTTTCCTATGACTAGCTGGTTTAAAGCTTTCTCTCTTCCTCAGAGAGGTCTTACCAAACTAATCTATCTGAATTGACATCCCAGCTCTCATTTATTATTAGTATTAACACAATGTTACTCCAAGTCTTGATATTTATTCCAACTTGCAATTATTTTTATTCACCTGATTATTAATTTCTTTATCACATGTCATATCCTACTAGACCAAATGCTCCCTAAGACCCATGCCTTTCTTATTAACCTTTGGATTCCCCGAGTTTAGCACAATGCCTGGCATATAAATGATAATTACAACAATTATTTACTAGGTGAGTATTTGATGATTACTGGGTTATCTGGTTTTTCCTAAAGAACTACCTCAATATTATAACCATTTTTTCATAACATCTAAATTAGGTAATGTATTATTTTAAGATATTTTTTCTGGATAATCCAGATAAAACAAACTCATTTAGAAAAGATATATCTGGGCAGACAACTAAATTATTTGTGTTTCATTACTTGTTTACTTTCTATTATTCTGTACTAGAAGGGAAATACACATGACTAAAAACTTATTTAAAATAAAAAATAAAACAAAATCATTGGAACTTACATATGGATGAAAGATGGTAGGTCATCTGGGCCAGTGTGTTATTCAGTGTGAGCAAGAATTATCTTTATCTACATGAATGGCAAAAATAATCAACTTAAAAATTTATCGATTGAAGAGTTTATTAACATACACGGCAACCCAAGGTCTAATTCCAAGAAAATTCTACATTTATTCATGGATCATCAGCACTGTTGGTTCTTGTTCCATCTCTAGATTACCACAGTAAATACAGCAGCTTAGTTATTTGAAAACAACTATTACATCAGTAACTATAGCACTGAGGCTACATTTACCTGGATTGAAAAAAAAAATGGCAGGGCATAGATACTATATTGTAAAGGTATTCATGCGAGACAGTGGTATAGGAGGACTTGGTATTCCATATCAGTTAATCTGTAGATGAAACTGGTCTATTTTGTGTATTTTATGATAAGACTTGAAATTGAAAATATATTTTGGGTGATTGAGAACTCAATAAGGTGATCCAATAAGGAATGGATAAAAACAGCAACTAAGGATAGTGACTAACCCCAGAAAGAAACTGAATTCTCTATTATACATCATGCATTTTAAACAATGATGCAGGCATCTTATTTTTGTTTTCTTTCTTTTATTTTTTCAAACTTCTTACCAACCTACTAAAAGATGCTATTAACTTAGAGATTGTCACTTTATAGTTCTATTTGTAATAAAAATTTAAAGCTCACAAAAATAAGTTCAGTTAGTGAATCCTTAACTACTGTTCAATATATAACTTTTTCTCTTTAAGTTAATATGTAAAAATATTCTAGGAGCTAACCAAGGGTTATATGTGTGTGTATGTTTGTGTGTGTGTGTGTGTGTGTGTAGATACAGAAATGTTCCTAGACTTATGATGAGGTTACACCTCAATAAACCTATCATAAGTTGAAAATATTGTAAGCCATAAGTGCATTTAATACACCTATCCTATCCTTTAGGCACCATAGTTGAGTAGCACAGGATACTGGAGTGTCAGTTGTTTACATTGTGATTGCCTGGCTGACTGAAAGCTGTGGTTCTCTGCCCAGCATCATGTGACAGTACTATATCGCATATGGCCACACTTGAAAAAGATCAAAATTCACGAACTGAAATATGGTTTCTACTGACTGCATATTGCTTTTGCAGCATCCTAAAGTACAACAATCAATCATTAAATGGAAGCATTATAAGTCAAAGACTCTCTATATTTTATATTGCTAAACAACTTAAATGACCTACCAGTAACAGTGTAAGAAGTCACAAAATGAGTCTTGCATTACACATTTCTTCAAATTCCAGTGTTTTCTCCAAACTAGACATATTTCATAACTCAAGGAGTTCATACAGATCTCAACTTATCATCCTTGGCAATTGAGACTAAATTGTGCCATGATTCTTTTTAGCTTCCTATCAGCGAAAACTAGGTTTTCTCACACTGTGGAATTATGGAATAACTTCCACATATACAGGACATAGAAATTTATGTTTTTCTTAAAGTAAAACAAAACAAAACAAAACCCCCAGTAAAGTCAGTGATTCAAAGTGTCTGAGGGAGAAGAATATAAATTAACATAAATTATAGCACATAAAAGGAACTAAGCTTTATCGCTTTCAATTGTCCAGAGAAGCTCAAGTCTGGGAACATTGCTAAGCACTGGTCCTACTGAAATGAATAAATTAAGACCAAAGAATGCTTTATGATTAACACATCAAACCCCAGCACAAGCAGCTTTGGTTATTCTTTATGTCTCAATTACATTTCTTTATATGTAAGCTGCTTCTCAGTTCTCTGAAATGGAGGAATCATTCCCTCAGCTAAGTGCTTATACTCTTTACTCTATCCACCAGCTTAACCTTTTCCTGAAGATAAAAGACACAACATTTCCTACCTACATTTCAGTTAGGCTGGGCATGGTGGCGCACACCTGTAATCACAGTACTTAGGAGACTAAGACAGGAGGATCACAGGTTTGAGGACAGCCTCAGCAACTTAGTGAGACCCTGTTCCAAAATTAAAAATATTAAAAAGGGCTGAGGGTGTAGGTTAGAGGTAGAATACCCCTGGGTTCAATCCTACCTACATTTCAGTTAGTAAGAAATTGGACTTAATAACTTCTAAAAACCCTCTGAATGATGGGACACTTTAGGTAAGACACAGGAAAGCTTGAATATCCATTAGTACTCAGAATATGAGTTAAAACCTTCTTCTATATTTTCTATGTGTAAACATTTCTTTACCTTTGATTTGAACCCTTTAGAGAAAGGATTAACAAACTTTTAAAACATAGGGCCAAGTAGTAAATATCATAAGCTTGTGGCTTAGATAGTCTTTGCCACAATCTCTCAACTGTTCTGATATAGTAGAAAAACAGCCATAGGAAAGGCATAAAGAAATGGTCTGTTTTAAGAAAACCTTATCTATAAAAATCAGGTGTTGGGCCGGATTTGCCTGGCAGGCATAGTTTGTGAAATATAGATAGATAGATAGATAGATAGATAGATAGATAGATAGATAGATAGATAGATAGATATACACATACACACATACATATATACTTTTTATTGGTACATTGTAATCATACATCTTTGTTACGTACAAGCTCGTAAAGGCATACATACACACATTTCTCATTTAATCCTTCCCCAATTCTGGCTCTACTACCTCCCCCTCCCTCCTTCTCAAGTTCAACTTAGTGATTGACTTTGATATGTTTGTGAAAGTACATCATGTGCATTAGGCTGTTTCCCATGCCCCATCCCCTTCAGTTAAGTCACCTTCTTTGCTCATCTAAGGTTTCTTTTTCTTCATCTAGAGTCCCTCTTATGTCCCACTTTCTCCCTAGCTTCCCCATATTAGGGAGAGTATATGATTTTGTTTACTTTTAGTGACTGACTAATCTCACTTAACATAATGTTTTCCAGTTCCATTCATTTCCCTGCAAATGACATGATTTTCTTCTTCTTTATGGCTGAGTAAAATTCCATTGTGTACATATCCCATAGTTTTGTAATCCATTCATCTGTTAATGGACATCTTGGTTGGTTCCATAGTTTGGCAATTGTGAATTGTGCAGTTATAAACATATTCTTATTCTGGAGGCATGATCTATGTGGATGGGGGATACATTTCTGGAGATGGAAGTGCTGACTTAGCATCTACCAAAGCAGAGTAAGAGTATGCCATTAGAATTCAGTCTCTATAAAGATACGGTCTCACTGTTTTCATGACAATCTGCTCCTGAAGCCATGTTAGGTCTTCTCATGGTTTCTTCCATACATTACATAAAATTATTGATCAGTCCTACAGGGTTACAGATAATCTATGATGTCCCTCATAATATCAAAGTTCTAACAATTCCAAATGCCTGTTGTCCTTTACTACTCTTCCTTTTAATCACATTCTTGAAGGAGACTAGAATAGCCTCAGTGAAACCTGTGCATTACAATTCAGTTTAATAGTATTAGAGTTGCTGCAAAGGAAGACCATCAAGTGCAGACAGAAGTCCCAAACTACTGCCAGAAAGACAAAGTGATGGCAAAAGGAGAGGCCACACCTGAGCAATTTCACCTCGGGCTGTTATAGGATAGTCTTCACTGATTGAGAATTTTTGTAATACAATGTGCCTAAGGTCATTAGCCAAAAGTGTCCAGTATATGACTGCGGTCTGGCTCTCAGTGACCTGGAGAGAATTCAGCCATAAAGAATAGATGTACCATAAATATGTGCCATGTTCTGAGTGAACTGTTATGTATGTATCCAATATTCTTAGAAATTACTTCAGAGATAGCATTA
>PVLC010045327.1:0-11837 GCA_004027655.1 Graphiurus murinus | reverse complement strand
AGAATAGACAAAAGAGCCAGGCATGGTGGCGCACACTTGTAATCCCAGCATTTGGAAGGCTGAGACTGGAGGATCCAGGTTCTTGGCCAGCCTCAGCTACCTAGTGAGGCACTCTGCAACTTAGCAAGACCCTGTTTCAAAATAAAGAATAAAAAATAGGACTGGAGGGTGTAGCTCAGAGGTAGAATGCCCCTGAGTTCAATTCCCAGTACCGCAAAAAAAAAAAAAAAAAAGAAAGATGAGCTCGTACACACACACACACACACACACACACACACCCCAAAAAGTAACCTTTCCCACTCTAGCCCTCCCAGAAAACAGCTAACCTCAGAAAACAGGCCCCCTTCCTCTTCTTCCTCCTCCTCCTCTTCTTCTTCCTCTTCTTCTTTTCTCCTTCCTTTTACTTTGTTAGGGATGAAACCCAGGCCTTGGGCATGCTAGGCAAATGCTCCACCACTAAGCTACAAGGACACAATTCTTAGACAGGACTTCACTTCCTTTACACAGAATATCTAAAAGCATACTTGTAAGTGGAACAATCTGTCAATATTCTTTGCCTGGAAAGTAGCAGCATCTTATATATTTGCACAGCGCTTGGTGCTTTTCCAGGGGACCTAGCATTAATTAAGCATCTACTTATGCCAGAGGCAACATCTCGTTTAATCCTTCCAACAACCCTTTTTGTGTGTGTGTGTGTGTGGTACTGGGGATGGAACTCAGGGGCATTCTATGTCCGAGCTATACCCCCAGCCCTATTTTTTACTCTTTATTTTGAAACAGGATCTCACTAAGTTGCGGAGGGCCTCACTAGGTAGCTGAGGCTGGCTGGGCACCCACATCCTCTGGTCTCAGCCTCCCAAATGCTGGGATTACAAGTGTGTGCCATCACACCCAGCTCCAACAACCCTTTTGAGGAGATATTACCATCCCTTCTCTATTCATCCACAAATATTTAAGCAAGTGAACCTTCCTGGTTTGAGCAAAAGCTGTAGAAACAAAAGTAGATAAAAAAAAAAAAAAAAAAAGTAGATATGTTGACTGTAAAATAAATAAGTATAATAAATAAATTAAATAGAAAAGAAAGAAATGAAGTATAAAAGGAAGAAGGCTGGACCTCTGGCTCCCTGGCCCACTGGGGGTGCCCCAGAAGTCCCTTCCTCTCTTATTGTCTATGTGGTGATGAAGTGACAGATGGGGGTCAGTGGAGTGAAGAGGCAGCTTCTCACCTCGCCCGCCCCCCAAACCACGGGATAGATTTCTTTCCTTGGGTCTTCACTGAGTCTGTTCTCCCACAGGTGGGAAGTGGCTTGGGTGAATCCTGGGATTCTGTAAGAGGCAGGAACCCCAATGTGCTGGGTCTTGTGCGTGAATGGTGAGGAGTTTGGAGCAAGGCTAGGCCTGAGCTTGGAAACTGGGCGATGAGTCTTGTCCAGTAGCATTGGAGCCAGGAGACTCACAACCAGCTTAGCCCTTCCACTGACCAACCTGGGGCCTTGGCCTGGAGCCTTCCAGGCTATAAGCCTCAGTTTCCCCTTCAGGAAAATAGATTGGCTGGATGGGAAGCTCTCAAGGTCTGGGACTGCTCTGATCTTCTGGGCTTGAGAAGGAAATGGCTTACTTTCCTTAGAAACTATGACTGTATGACTGGGTTTCGTGTGTGTGTGTGTGTGTGTGTGTGTGTGTGTGTGTGTGTGTATGTGTGTGTGTGTGTGTGTGTGTGTGTGTGTGTATGTGTTACCAGGAATTGAACCCAGGGCATTCTACCTCTGAGCTATACCCCACCCCCGAGTCCTATTTTATTTTTTATTTTGAAACAGGGCCTTGCTAAGTTACTGTGACTGGCTGCAAACCTGTGCTCCTCCTGTCTCAGTCTCCCAAGTACCAGTATTACAAGAGTGTGCCTCTCCAAGCCTGGCTCTGTGATTGGGTTTCTATATGGGATGTGAGGTGTGGAACACACACATGCACACATGCATGCTCACACATGAGGGCCATCCTGAGCCAGGTGCTGGACATACCACAGTGGACCATAGACAATTTAGTGCTTGCTTTGGTGAAGCTGACAGAACATCAGGAAGGGCAGACATGGAACAAGTAATTGCACAGTTAATGCTTTGCTGCAGTTAGAACAGAGACTGGAAGTTACAAGAAGGAGCCCACACTTGAAGGGCAGAGAGAGCTCCAGGTGCAGAGCTGCAGGTAGAACAATGCTGTGTGTTTGAGGGACAGGGAAGCCTGAGGGGCACGGGCAGGTGAGAGGAGGGGATGGGCAGTGATATGTTTCACATCCTGGTTTAGGTGCAGAGTGCTGTTTGGAGGTGAGAGACTGAACCAGGTGACTCCTGTTTGGGTTCCCTGTGTAGGAAGAACTCACACACACACACATCACAGCGTGGGAGCCTTGGACACAGTCAGGTCAGGGCTGCTGCTCTTCAGCTGGAGCCTGTGGCAGATCATCGGAGTCAGGAAAAACTCTGTTCGTCTCCCCCCACTCCCACCGGTGGAAGGACCTTGGGGTCTCGCCCAAGAAAGGAAGCACTGCTTCCTGGTTTATGTTGCGATGGGAAAGACTTGCCCAAGAACAATGGCATTTTTGCAAAACACCACTTTGTTCTGGTGAGACCAGGAGGGGGTTTCCTTCGGGACCTAGCCTGGTCCCACTGCCCCTGACCTGCCAACCACAACAGCCACATGGCGTTCTCTCTCTGACCCACCTTTCATCTGAGATGCTTGCTCCTGCATAGCCCTGGCTGGCTTAACTCTTTGGACTCCACCATGCCCCGGCAGCAGGGTCCCAGGGCTCACAGGGTCACCTTGGAGCTCCCAGGACATGCTGGTTAAGGCTGACAGGATGAGGGGCCCAAATGGACTTGATATTCTGTTTTTCCATCCGAAAGGACCTTCTGAAAAAAGGTTCAGACCTGTCCTGGGAGTGCCTTGGCTCCAAAAATCTTTAAAGCACCAGAGTCAGAGGCCACCCCTCTATTATAATTGGGGAAATAGAGGAGAAAAAAGCTTTTTCCCGAGGTCACACAGAGGGTTAGTGGTGGAACTAAGGTGAGGTAGGATCCAGGGTTCTGACTCGAAGACAAGTGCTCTTTCTGTTTACTGTTCTGCTTTCCAGGAAGTGAAAATTTGCAAAGCAAAAGGGAGAAAGTCTACGCTGGAGGAGCAGATAAATCTGCAGGAGCAGCCTGGCATGGTGGCACATGCTTGTAATCCCATACTTGAGAGGCTGAGACAGGAGAATCACAGGTTCTAGGATAATCTCAGCAAGTAGTGAGACTCTCATGAATCTAGCAAGACACTGTTTTATTTTCTTATTCTTTTTTTTTTTTCCGGTACTGGGGATTGAACCCCGGGGCATTCTACCTCCGAGCTATACCCCCAGTCCTATTTTTTATTCTTTATTTTTTATTTTTTTATTTTTTTTGCGGTACTGGGGATTGAACTCAGGGGCATTCTACCTCCGAGCTATACCCCCAGCCCTATTTTTTATTCTTTATTTTGAAACTGAGTCTCACTAAGTTGCGGAGTGCCTCACTAGGTAGCTGAGGCTGGCCGCGAACCGGATCCTCCGGTCTCAGCCTCCCGAATGCTGGGATTACAAGCATGCGCCACCATGCCCGGCTACCCTGCTTTAATTTGAAAAATAAGAATAAAATAGGGCTGGAGGTGCGGGTCTGAGGTTGAATGCCCCTAGGTTCAATCCCTAGTAACACACACACACATACACACACACACACACACACACGCACACACAAATTGCAGGATCCCAGAATGTCTGGGGGAATGGGAGGGGGAGGCTCCCAGCATTGGGAGCAGGGCCTCTTGATGTCACATGACTCCCGCAACCACTCCCATGTTTTCCAGGCATGCATGGCTGTCCCTCTGTGAATCACTAAACAAACCAATTTAGTGAAACAATCATGTGTGTTCAAAAGGGGATGTTAATGGGAAGTAAGTGGGCATATCATTATATAGTCACAACCATACATTAGAAGAACTTTGCTTTTCTCCCCCCATTCTTTTTACTTTCTGCCTGGCATAGCGCTAGGCACAGGTCAACAGCCAACGTCCCTCATTCTCAGGAATGAGGAATGAGGCAGTGTGGGGTGATAATGTGCTCCCGAGGATGGGGCACTGGTGACCGCTGTGTGTTGGTTAAGTGATGCTGGTGCCAGTTGTAGTTACAATGGCATTACCCTTGGTTCCAACCGTGTGGCAGCAGTACTTGTGGTGGTGTTGGCTCAGTGGTGTGATTATAGTAATGGTGGGAATGGCAGCAACAAAGGTGGAGGTGACTATGGGCCTGGGATGGTGGTATTGATCACAGAGGTGGTGATGGTGATAATGATGGCGATGAGCAGCATGGTGTTGGTGTTGGTGCTATAATGATGGTCATATTTGGGGTGCTAAAATGACAGTTATCTTGGATAGTGATGACAGAGATGTTGAGTTTGGGATAAGAATGGTATAAGTGCTGTTGATCAAAATAACCTTTTTTTTTTTTCCTTCTTTTTGTACTGGGCATTTTACCTTCAAGCTCCACCCCAGCCCTTTTATTTTTTATTTTGAAACAGGGTCTTACTAGGATACAGAGAGTCTCACTAAGTTGAGGCTGCTCTTGAACCTGTGATCCTCCTGTCTCAGCCTCCCAAGTACGGGATTATAGGTATGTACCACCACACCTGGCAATCAAAATAATCTTTTTTTTTTTTTGCGGTACTGGGGATTGAACTCAGGGGCATTCTACCTCTGAGCTACACCCCCAGCCCTATTTTTTATTCTTTTTTTTGCTTGCGGTACTGGGGATTGAACTCAGGGACTTTCTACCTCCGAGCTACACCCCCAGCCCTATTTTTTATTCTTTATTTTGAAACCGAGTCTCACTAAGTTGCAGAGTGCCTCACTAGGTAGCTGAGGCTGGCCTCGAACCCGGATCCTCTGGTCTCAGCCTCTCGAATGCTGGGATTACAAGCGTGCGCCACCACACCTGGCTCTATTCTTTATTTTGAAACAGAATCTCACTAAGTTGTGGAGTGCCTCACTAGATAGCTGAGGAACCTGGATCCTCCAGTCTCAGCCTCCCAAATGCTGGAATTACAAGTGTGTGCCACCACGCCCGGCTTAATCAAAAGAATCTTAACAATGTTTTTGTCTTGGCAGTGATGGTGGTGGTATTGGTGTCAGTGTGAGTGACGATGTTTTTGATGGTGTTGATGACACCTGCCTGCCTTTGCTGTCACTGCTGTGACTCACCAAGATGTGCTCACCAAGAGTTCGTGTGTTGGAAACTTAATCCTCAAAGTCATGTATGTTCCTGGTATTTGAAGTCGGAGCTTTTGGGAGGTAGTTAGGATTAGATGAGGTTGTAAGGGTGGGCCCCATGATGTCCTTGTGGCTTAATAAGAAGAGAGAGAACCTGAACTTGCACACTTGCTCCATCTTACCACAGGATACCCTCTGCCATGTGATGGTTCGTCAAGAAGATCCTCGCTGCATTCCAAGCGGATGTCAATGCCAGGCTCTTGGACTTCCTGGCTTCCAGATCTGCAAGCCAAATAAACTTCTATTCTTTATAAGTTACCCAGTCTCGGATATTTTGTTACATCAACAGAAAACCAACTAGGTGACTTCAATGGAAATGGTAGCAGTGTGAGTGCTGGTGCCAAGGGTGACCTTGATAGTAGCCTTGCCATTGTGGCAGATGGCAGGGGGGACAGCGGTGTTGGTCATAGCAGTAACAGCAGTAAAAGGGAGCGGTGGTGTCGGTGGCGATGGGGCCTGGCCGTGACCTCTAGGACCCATGAGCTGAGCACGGGCTCTCCTCTCTGGAGGTGAGAGTGTGCTGGATGTGGAGAATTCCTCCAAGCCTCAGTCCCACTGACTGTGATTCTGGCCGGGATTAGTGCTCTGCAGAGGTGTCTGTTCTTGGGGGCCAGTGGGAGAGTGCTGGGAAACAGACCTGTGCTGGGGAGAATGAGCGAGCACAGGGGAGGCTCAGGAGTGGGGGGCAGGGCATGCACACGAGAGCCTGCGGCTGGTGGGGCCGGCTGGGTGGCTGGTGGTGTGCAGGGGCTCACGTAGCTGGCAGAGCAAGGGCTGCACTTCCTGCTGACTCAGCAGAGCAGGCTGGGACCAATTCTCTGGGACTAATGTGTCTTCTCCCCGGGATTAACTCACTCGGCTCTGGCTGGGAAAGGGGGAGGGAGGAGGCCTCTCCCATCTCCCCAGGCTTCGGGGCCCTTGGGGAGGCCCTCAGCAGACCGGGGGCGGGGGGGGGGCAGCAGGGCTAGTGACTGACCCTGCGGGTCTTCATTCTCAGTGGGGTCCGTTGGGCTGGCAGGGAGCTGCCCTACTACCTCCATCAAGCACATTCCACATGGTGCATTTACCCTGCTTTCACATCCTGGCTCCCACTCTGCTTTGCAGAGGACAGCATAGCCCTGGGGGAAGAGAGTAAACTCCCTCCCTCAGACCTCAATTTCCGGGTCTCCCACACCTCAGCTGTGCGACTTGGATCTTTTGTGCATCTTGGGTCATTTGTGAGGTGTGGACAGAGACTGTGCTGCTCACAGGCTGCTGTGAGGATAGACGAAAGAAAGCAAAGTGCTGGAAGAGGCTCTGGCACAGAGCAGACAGACGTTCAGAGAGTGTGGATTACTGTTACTTTTCAGACTCCAAGGACTTAATACAAATTATAAAGAAATAAACACAACTCTTAAGCTCTCTGGTTCAAAGTAAAATGTGGATATTTATTTATTTGTTTACTTATTTATTTGTATTTTGTGGTATTGGAGATTGAACCTAGGGATATTCTACCTGAGCTACACCCCCCAGCCCTTTTTATTTTTTAATTTTGGAACAGAATCTCACTGAGTTGCTGAGGTTGGCCTGGAACCTACACTCCTCCTGTCTCCTCCGGGGATTACAGGTGTGCTCCACCTCACCTGGCTAAAATGAAGACAATCCTTAACTTGCACACTTGATATGAGAGTTGAAAGAAGTTACATGGGTAAAAAGTTCCCTGTACTAAGCAATGCAGTGGTGGTTACTCTCCTTGCTGTGTTGTTAGCAGGAGGACCAGCCTCTGGGTCCTTCCTGACACAAGGGGCTCAGTGCCACATATGAGTTTGGGTGTATATAGCACTGTTATCTTGTGAATCCAGGATCCTGTGATAGTCCCTGCTGCCTTCTGATAAGACGCACAACTCCTTATCTCATGAGAAGAGGATTTGAGAGCAGCAGTTCTGTTTCTAGCCCCCTGTTCCCTCCCCATGACCAACCAAGGATTCACACTGGATAGGTGTAGAGGAGAGAAGAGAATGTTCTGGGGAGTTCTCCGACACTGAGACTTCCAAGTCTCTTTTGTTCCCCTTCTTCATCCCTAGCTCTCTCTTTCTTTTGCTCCTTCCCTTCCCTTCTTTGTTCACTCATTCATTTATTTCCCCAAAGGACACAGGAATCCTGGGAGCTGCCCTGGGGAAGTGGCTAAGTTCCTAGCGTCAGGGAGCAGGTAGCTCAGGTGGCAGTCGGGGCTTTATTGAATGATTCTATGCAATGGAGCCATGGGGACCCATCAAATGAAAATTCTTTTCTTTGCATCAAGGTATACAGTCAGCAATGATGCTGTTTAGATACCATATGATCAGCATCTAAATCAGAGAAGAACTGTACAACTAGTTGATACTTTCAACTGTAAAAGAGATAAAAATGACACACTTTCATAACTTGATCATTTTTGTTTCTGTTTGTTTGGAGTTTAGGTACATAAAGTTGAGTCAATCATATTCCATTTTGTTAATGTAATTTTCCTCTTTTTTCTCTCTCTCTCTCTTTTTTTTTAGTGCTGGAGATTAAACGCAGGGGTGTTCTTCCTCAGAGCAACCCCCCCAACCCCCCCAACCCCCCCAACCCCCCCCCTTTTTTTTTGCAGTACTGAGGACTGAACCCAGGGGCATTCTACTTCTGAGCTACACCCCTAGTCCCATTTTTTATTCTTTATTTTGAAACAGGGTCTCACTAAGTTGCAGAGGGCCTCACTAAGTAGCTGAGGCTGGCTGAGAACCCAGATCCTTCAGTCTCAGCCTCTCAAGTACTGGGATTACAAGTGTGCGCCACCACACCCAGCTAATCCTTTTTATTTTTATTTTGAAACAAGATGTCTTGCTAAGTTGCTGAAAGTCTTGCTAAGTTGCTGAGGCTAGTCTCTGACCTGTGATCCTCTTGTCTCAGTCTCCCAAATCCTGGGATTAATTACAGCCCGCCAAAGGTTCCCATTCAATAGTCAGCTGTCATCACTAGCATGCTGTTATTGTTTGCGTTAGCACATAAGCTATGTATGTGGTCTCTATAACGGTTAGCAAGCAGTGCTCTCGTGTACACCTCATCTGTGGTGGTTTGCACTTTCCTCTTTCACAGGTCACTGATGCCCACTGTGAGCCATGGCCAGGGCTGGGGACAGGAGTCAGGAGGTGGATTTTATGCAGTCCATGTCCAGGATGAGCTCATGGTCTAAGGAAACAGACATTTTAGGACAGGCGTTGGGACACAAAGGAGTGACTGGTTGGTTCTCCTGGTAGGGACAGGGGAGCTTCCCATGGGTGCAGCCTCCTGAGAAGGCTTTAAAAGATGAGGCTGGCAGGGAGGGAGAAGTGAGGAAGAGACGCTCCAGATAGAGGGAGCTCCACACGCAGAGGGTCAGAGGCACAACCCAGAAATGCTTCTGTGATGGCTGAGGGGAAGAAAAGGGGAAGAACAACAGCCACCATTGCTGAGACCTTGTTATGTCCCAGGCCTTGCTCTATGTGATTCCATACAGAACTGTGTGTGTGTGTGTGTGTGTGTGTGTGTGTGTGTGTGTGTGTGTGTTGCTGCAGATAAACTCACAGGTGTTCTACCTCTGAACTATACCCTCCTACACCTTATTTTTTATTTTAAAACAGGGTCTCACTAAGTTATTGAGTGCTGGCCTCGAACCTTGGATCCTCCTGCGCCACCATGCCCAGCCAGTACAGAATCAATCTCTCTTTCTCTCTCTCTCTCTCTCTCTCTTTCATTGAACCCAAGGGCATTCATTCTACCTCTGAGCTATACCCTCAGTCTCATTTTATTTTTTATTTTGAAACAGAGTCTTGCCAAGTTGTGGAGGGCCTCACTAAATTGCTGAGGCTGGCTTTGAACCTGCAATCCTCCTGTCTCAGCCTCCCAAGTACTGGAATTATAGGCATGTGCTACCACACCCAGCTACAGAACTTCTTTTAAGCTATACAATAGCTCTAGGGGAATGCCGTTATTTCCACTCTATAGGCAAGGCAGCAGAGGCCTGGGGAGGTTAGTAATTTGCCTACAGCCACACAGCTTATAAACGAGGTACCCAAGAACTGAACCAGGATGCCTGGGTTCAGAATCACAAGGCTTTGATCTCCAAAAGATGAGGAAGGTGAGGAGGTCAGAGGTCAGATTGCAGAAGACCTTAAATGCCCATGGAGGGACAAGGATAAAGGGGCCATCGAGTGAGCGTGTGAGACCTTGAGCACCAGAGGGCATGTGGCTGCAAGTGCTGTCTGTGAGTGTGTGCCTGGGTACGCCTGAGTGCACATGAGTGTGCCAAGTATCTGTGCTATAGTGTACGGCCCATGTGTCTTTGTGAGGCTGTGTGTGTGTGTGTGTGTGTGTGTGTGTGTGTGTGTGTGCATGTGACAGAGAGTCTTTGGCTGTGCACAGCCATGAGCATGTGTCCCTGTGCCTGTGAGTCTGAGCCTTGGTATTCCTGCACTGTGGGGCCCCAGGGAAGCGCTGTCAGAACCCATCAGCCTGGCCTGGTGTGAGGGGCCTGGTCTTGGCCTCAGAAGCTAGATGGGCACATATCAAAGGCAGCCTGAGCCTGAGTCCAGTGGGGCAGAATAATTTAATGAGGACCAGGAGGGGGCTATGGCGGCTAAGAGTGGGAAAGGGTGCCAGCTTGTGCCCAGGGCAGCTCCCAGGTTCCATGGCCCAGCATCTGCGGGCTGCATGTGTGCTGGGAGGGAAGAGGGCTCTCTGTGCTGGGTGCCTGGTGGGGACTCCCTCACGCCCCATGAATCCAGGATGCACCACCCCTGCCTGGACACCAAGCTAGACCCCAGGAGCCCCAAGGAACTCTAGGGGGACCAGGACTCCATCCCTAAGGCTTTCCTGACACTTCTGCAAGACGGAACACACAGAGAGTCATTCTTAGACCAACTAGTCTAACTCCCTTGCCTTACAGAGGAGATACTGAGACCTAGAGAGGGCTAGGGAATTCCAAAAGGTCACCCAGCAAAACAGCAAAATGGAGGCTGGACTAGACTTAGAACCAAAAGCAGCCTCCTCCTCCTCCTCCTCCTCCTCCTCCTCCTCCTCCTCCTCCTCCTCCTCCTTCTTTTTTGTGGTGCTGGGGATTAAGCCTAGGGGCATTCTACCTCCAAGCTATACTCACAGCCCTATTTTTTAATTTTTATTTTGAAACAGGTTGATGAGAATCTCACTACTTGCTGAGGCTGTCCTCAAACCTGCAACCCTCCTGTCTCAACCTCCCAAGTACTGGGATTACAGGCGTGTGTCACCATGCCTGGCTAGAATCAAGAGCTTCTGAATCTAAATCCAATTTCCTCACACTTCTAGGCCAGGATCAAATCACATAAACATGACAAACTGCACGGTTGTGTATTTGGTGGCCTCTACTTCTATGTCCTGGTGACTCCCTCTCTCCCTCCTCCTTCCCTCCCAGGTCACCCTGCAGAAATGGGTTAATAGAGCCCGTCCTCACCTCCCCTGGGGGAGTGTGTGTGAGAGCAGTCTGGTCAGCTTTCCTATTCAACACGTGGGTATAGAAAAATTTGGGGGCAGGGGTAGGAGAAGGGGATGAAGACAGGAGTTGTGTGGGGATAGAGTGGCTCTTGCCAGGAACAGTTGTATTGGGGCCAGGAAAAGCCCTGTCATGTCCAATGATCTCTGCTTGAGAGCTCTCTCCTGGAAGGCCCCATGCCCAGTGTCCACTCATGGCGAGAGCCTCCCGTGGGTCTTTGGTCCCCCTGGAGGGTCAGGCCCAAACTCCTCGGCTGCACATGCAATCTGCTTCCTCCAGATTCTGGGGTCTAGTTTGGAGTTCAGAACTCAAGTTGCAAATTCAGGGTCTACAATCTAAACCCAGCCCCAAGCTGAAGGAATTTCTTGGCTGCCACAGGTTTGACACATATTTTTGAACACAGAAGCTTTCGATGGGGCAGGGAATCTCCTGTTAGACTCAAGGCTGTCTACTGGCTAACACCCTCCCTCCCCTCTTATGTTCCTTACCTGCCGCCTGGTACCTGAAGTACTGGAATTTAAGACCCTTGAACCTGAGCTCCCTGAGAGGTGTTTTATGTCATAATCTAGTACACAGAAAGCACCAGATAATGTTTGTTGAAAGGCAGACTGCAACTGGCCTCCTTCCACCTCAGTGCACACAGCCGATCCCTGAAACAGTTTGATCACTCTCTGCTGGGAAAGCTTCGCAGTGAACTCTTACTCACCACCAAGCCCCTACACAAGTGGCCCCACCTCTGGTCCAACTTGGCTGTTTTCTGTCCTGTGGTCCTCCGTTAAAAGACTGAGAGCTGCCGGGCGTGGTGGTGCACGCTTGTAATCCCAGCATTCGGGAGGCTGAGACCGGAGGATCCGGGTTCGCGGCCAGCCTCAGCTATCTAGTGAGGCACTCCGCAACTTAGTGAGACTCGGTTTCAAAATAAAGAATAAAAAATAGGGCTGGGGGTATAGCTCGGAGGTAGAATGCCCCTGAGTTCAATCCCCAGTACCGCAAAAAAAAAAAAAAA
>PVLC010045326.1:0-11831 GCA_004027655.1 Graphiurus murinus | reverse complement strand
TAGGAGAAAAGTCTACCATGTTAAAGAGACTCTTGAAGTCTTCAAGTCCCCACTTCATTATGGTCCCTGTGGGAGCAATATAATCGTAAATAGTAATCAATTGTGAAGTCCGCTGAGATTTTTGGATGAAAGGCCATACAAAAACATTATTTATTATGCCAGTTTCAGGGTTAAATTTTGGATGTGTCAACCTCATCCCCAATCAAATTTTGAAAATAGCAAAAAAACAGTGTGACTGACAGTGCTAGGTTTTCCTCCTTTAAAATCTAGTACTGAGCCGGGCGTGGTGGCGCACGCTTGTAATCCCAGCATTCGGGAGCCTGAGACCTGAGGATCCGGGTTTGCAGCCAGCCTCAGCTACCTAGTGAGGCACTCCGCAACTTAGTGAGACCCTGTTCCCTGTTTCAAAATAAAGAATAATAAATAGGACTGGGGGTGTAGCTAGGAGGTAGAATGTCCCTAGGTTCCATCTCCAGTACCACACACACACACACACACACAAAATAAATAAATAAAAATAAAAAAAATAAAGAATAAAAAATAGGGTTGGGGGTATAGCTCGGACGTAGAATGCCCCTGAGTACAATCCCCAGCACTGCACACACACACACAAAAAAAAATCTAGTACTGAGCAGGGTATGGTGGCACACACTTATAATCCCAGTACTTGGGAAGCCGAGACAGGAGCATCACAGGTTCAAAGCCATCCTTGGCGACTTAGCGAGGCCCTCAGCAACTTAGCGGGACCCTGTTTCAAAATTTAAAAATAAAATAAAAAGGGCTGGAGGTGTAGCTCAGATGTAGAATTTTCCTGGGTTCAATCTCCAGTACCTTTCTCCCAAAAAATTTAGTAATGAAGCCAATAGAAGGAGTTTCAGGGAAGTTCTCTGCGACCCACCCACACACAGAACATTTTAAATGTGTCTTCATGGCTCATTAAAGGTGCAGAGAATCCAAATTCCTCATAACTCTGTTGCTGCCGCTGCCAGATCTGAGACCTGGGGGTCCTGGTGGGTGGAGGGACCAGGAGGACATTCTGTCTGGCCGCATGGTGCCCCCTCAGCAGGGCTGATGGCCAGGCCTCTGGGCTCTGGGGTCACCCGGGTCCCAGTTTCCCCCCTGCTATTCATTAGCTGGACGACCCTCGTAAGTGATTCACTGTCTCTGAGCTTCAGTTTTCCCCTGTCAAATGGGAAGGGCACCACCTTTGCAGGGTCAGGCAGACATACTGGGAGTGCCCAGCACGGCTCTTTGCCCCTGGACCCGGGCTTGCCTTGGTTCCGTCTCGAGTTTCCTGGCTTTATGATGCCGCTGAAACAACAGACGTGCACTCTGTAGAACTCTGGGTGGAAGTGTGACTTTTGCACTTTTCCCGAGCTTGGCGTACACGGCATGCAGCGATGCGGGGCCGGGAGCCACAGCTGCAACCAGCCGGGCAGCAGCCGGGGAGCAGGGGCGCCGGCCCAGGCTCGGGCTGAGAGAGGAGGCTCAGCCGCTTGCGGCACCAGACGCATCTGCACCCACATTTTCAAGTCACGGCGGCTTTGTCAGGAGGCGACCCCATCACAAGCAAGCAGAGGAGGCTCCCTACGCCTTCCTCACTGTGTTGCCCGTCTCTCTCACTTTTCTGCCCTCCGAATTGGAAATAAATTTATTTATTTATTTATTTATTTATTTATTTATTTATTTATTTATTTATTTTTTTGCGGTACTGGGGATTGAACTCAGGGGCATTCTACCTCCGAGATATACCCTCAGCCCTATTTTTTATTCTTTATTTTGAAACCGAGTCTCACTAAGTTGCGGAGTGCCTCAGTAGGTAGCTGAGGCTGGCCGCGAACCCGGATTCTCCGGTCTCAGCTTCCCAAATGCTGGGGTTACAAGCGTGCACCACCACGCCCAGCTCAGATTGGAAATTTAGTTGTCTTCTTTTCTCTCTTTGAATCCCACCCCCCACCATTTTTTTTTTTTTTTTTTTTATCTACTCTGACCCACATATCCCTTATTTAAGCCAGGAATGGGAAAGCTTTTTCTGGAAAAAGCCAGTCAGAAAACACTTTCACCTTTGCAGACCGTGCACTCTCTGTTGCAAGGGTTCAACTCTGCCTTCGAAGCTTGACGACAGGAGTACATAGCCTTGGTTGTACTCCAGGGAGACTTTCTTTACACAAACATGCAGCAGTAGGATTTTGGCCCGCAGGCCAGAGCTCGCTGCCCCTGACTAAAGCTTTATTCCCCCACCCCCACCCCCTAAATGTGCAGAAACCAGGCAGGAGGCCACGGGAGAGCACCAAGTGTTAGGCACATGTTCTGCAGAGGAGCCAGGAAAAGGAGCCTGGCGTGTGTGGGCTTACAGGAAATGGGAGAAATCGAGTCCCCTCACCCCCCGAAAGAGATGCTTAGGCTCCCTCTGCAGACCAGGACTGTCTCCAAGTAGAAGGAGAGGGGCGGAGGGTGGGGGGCGGGAACCATCCCGAGGCCCCAGCTCTAGGGCAGGGGAGCACACCATTCCCCTCGCTCACAGCCCCTGGCAGCTGGAGAAATCTGCAAATGTCTACACTACCTAGAGCTTTGCAATGATCCTGGAACCACCCCCTCCAAATACTCTCGGTTTTGCCTTATGGAGAAGGCGCCAAGAAATGGGCATTTGAGAAAAAATACTTGCTGGTTGCTTTTCTGTGCTCCCCTTTTCTCCTCCGCACACATGTGATTTCCCCTTTGCCTCCTGCAGGTAAGGGAAAGTCTCTTCCCAATTCCCTGGTTTCCCTTGCTGGGGATCACTTATGCCCATTCTGTCTCCAGCTTTCTCTGGGGGGCAGAATAATGTCTTCCTTCCCATTGACCTCTTGAGTAGAGAAACAACTACGTTTGCGGAAGGTCCAGGCAGCAGCTCCTCATGGGTCTCAAACCCTTCAATTAGTTCTCTTCTGCTCCATCTGCCCCCAGTTCTGAAGCCAGAAAACTCCTGGGAGCTCTGAGCGCCTGCTGTGGGACAGATCCCCGAATGAGCTCTTTGTGCTCAGGAAAGGGTTGCCAATATGATGCATGGCTTCTCCTGGTATAAGCTACCTCGTTCTCACCGTGAGTTACCCCTGTCTCCCCCAACCAGCCCCAAATGTGCAGAAACCAGGCAGGAGGCCACGGGAGAGAACCAAGTGTTAGGCATATGTTCTGCAGAGGAGCCAGGAAAACGAGCTTGGCTTGTGTGGGCCTACAGGAAATGGGAGAAATTGAGTTCCCTCGCCCCCCAAAAGAGAATCTTAGGCTCCCTCTGCAGACCAGGACTGTCTCCAAATAGAAAGGTATCTGGCCTAGCTTAGGTTTGAGGTCATTCTCCCGACACTCCAAAATGCACCTCTGTGGCGGGGTGCTGGGCACCAGGATGGGTGATTTGCTTGCTTGTGTGTGAGGATTTCCCCTTTGACTCGGGACAGTCCCTGTGATACCACGCTGACCACAGAACTGGCATTCTACTTGAGTGGTGTTATGGTTTGCAGTTGAAATTTACGTCCCCCAAAACCTCAGGTGTTAGGCAATGTGGCCAGGAGCAGAGGTAGGATGAAGCTGGAGGTGGTAGGTCACTGGGCATGCTCCTTGGGGACTGTATCTGTCCCTGGCCCCTCCTCTCACTCGCTCTGCTTCTGGTTGCCAGGAGGTGAGAGAAGCTCGAATTGGTCATTCTCTGCCTTCTTCTTCTTCTTCTTCTTCTTCTTCTTTCTCTCTCTCTCTCTCTCTCTCTCTCTCTCTCTCTCTCTCTCTCTTCTTTGTGATACTGGGAATTTAACCCAGGGGCATTCTACTTCTGAGCTACACTCCCAGCCCTATTTTATCTGGCCTCACTAAGTTGCTGAGGCTTGTCTCAAACCTGTGATCCTCCTATCTCAGCCTCCCAAGTACAGGGATTACAAGCATGCACCACCACACTGTGTGTGTGTGTGTGTGTGTGTGTGTGTGTGTGTGTGTGTGTGTATGCGTGTGATGTTGGAGATTGAACCCCGAGGCATTCTACCTCTGAGCTACACCCCCAGGTCTTTTGTTTTGTTTTGAAACAGGGTATTGCTAGGTTGTAGAGATTCTCACTAAGTTGCTGAGTGAGGCTGGTGATCCTCCTGTCTCAGCTCCCCCAAGTACTGGGATGACAGGCACGCACCACCGCGCCCAACTCAACGGTCCCTTCTGACCACAGCCCACTCTGTAGGAGGGAGCCCAGGACCTTTTCTCCCTGCAGCAGGCAGTACATGAGCAGGAGCCAAAGGGAAGAAAAACAAAAAACACATTGAGAAATGCTTGCACCTGGGGAAGGCTTTAGAGTAATAGCAGAGCAGATGGAGGATGAGCAGTAGGGGGAGCTGGGCTTGTCAAGCTGGGGTGCGGTGATTAATTGGCAAGGGGACCTGGGGTCAGAGATGGAGCAAACGGACTCTTTTATAAGGGAGGGAAGAGTGGAATGTCGCCATGGGGAGTTTGGAGAGGAATTCACAGGTGTTTTCCTGCTTTTCCCTCCCCCAGGACCTCTGGGTGTGTCATTAGCAGCCAAGAGGAGAGAGAGGAGAGGCCGTGGGCTGGGCCGCCTCTGCAGCCTGTCAGGAGGCCTTCTGTGAGCTACAGCTGTTTCAACAGAAATAGCAGAAGCCCGGCGTGGTGGTGCAAGCCTGTCACCCCTGTCTTGGGGAGGTTGAGACAGGTGGATTGCAGGTTTGAAGCCAGCCTCAGCAACTTAGCAAGACCCTGTTTTCAAAGAAAAAATAAGACAGAAAAGGACTGGGGGTGTAGCTTGGAGGTAGAATTCCCCTGGGTTCAATCGCCAGCACCACCAAACAAATGAAAACAAAGAGAAATAGCAGAAACCATGCTGAAGTCCTAGGAGCTGGGCCTCCGTCAGTTAACTTCAGTGGGTGCCTGGAGATGGGCTGTGGATTTCTCTTTCTCTCTCTCTTTCTTCCTTCCCTTTCCCTCCCTTCCTCTGCCCTCCTCGTCACGGGACCTGGACAGCATCTTCTGTCTTGCAAATGGTTACTATCATAGACATAGTAAGGAACAGAACGTGCATTCTCACCCAGGGTGTCCAACTTGGGAGCTCATGTCCATGGCAGATGGGATCTTCCCGGCGGTCAGCACTTTCCTACAGACCCCCACGGGACCAGCACCAGGCTAAGGCTTCAGCATCTTAGAAAGAGAAAATGCAGGAAACCAACAGCTTCTCCCCCTTTTGCCAGGACCATGAATCTCTTACACTACGACTTATAATGCTAGAGACCCTTCCTTCCTACTAGAGAATGGGAGAAAACAGGCAGCTTCAGACAGAGTGCTGCTCCTGCTATACTATGTTATAGTTTGAATCTGGAATGCCCCCCCTCAAAAAAACAAAACAAAACAAAAAACTTGTGTTGAAAGCATGTCCCCAGCCAGGCATGGTGGCCAATGCTTGTAATTCTAGTATTTGGAAGCCTGAGATAGGAGGATCACAGGTTCAAACACCTAGTGAGACCCTATTTCTTTTCTTTTCTTTTTTTTTTTTTTTTTTTGCGGTACTGGGGATTGAACTCAGGGGCGTTCTACCTCCGAGCTATACCCCCAGCCATATATATATATGTATATATATATGTATATTTTATTCTTTATTTTGAAACCGAATCTCACTAAGTTGCAGAGTACCTCACTAGGTAGCTGAGGCTGGCCTTGAACCCGGATCCTCTGGTCTCAGCCTCCCGAATGCTGGGATTACAAGTGTGCACCACCATGCCCGGCTGAGACCCTATTTCCAAATAAGAAACAAAATTGGTCTGGGGATGTACCTCAGAGGTATAGAATGCCTCTGGGTTCAATTCCCAGTACAAAACAAACAAATAAATAAATAAGTAAATAAATAACAGTGAGAGAGAGAGAGAGAGAGAGAGAGAGAGAGAGAGAGAGAGAGAGACCGTCTCCGATGCAGCAAGGTTGAGAAGTGGACATGGCTGGAGAAGGTAGCCACTGGGCACATGGTCTTGAGGACTCCATCTGTCCCCAGCCCCTCCTCATTATCTCTGCTCTGATCACCATGAGTTGAGCAGCTCTCCTCTGCTGCGCCTTGGAGCCCGCCCCCCATGGACTGAATCTCTGAAATCCTGAGCCTCAGAAACCTTTCCTCTTCTAAGTTGTTCTTGTCTGGTATTTTGGGCCCAGTGATGATAGAGCTGACTAAAGCAATTATGTAATAAAACTTAACATTCTTTGGCACTTAATATGTGCCAGATGCTCTTCTAATTTCTTGGTATGTAACTTGTTGAATCCTTACATCAACCCTATGAGCACACCAAGGTCAAGGGAGGTCAAGTCATTTGCTAGCCAAAGGCCACACAATTTGAGCAGAGCAGCATGAATCCTAAACCAGGCAGTCTAAACCTCAGAGGCCCCACCTGGGCAGATGTATATTTTGGTACCGCTTTGTAAAAATGGCAGTACAAAAATATATATATCTCATCTCGTGTGATTTCTTAACAATGTATGCTGACACTCCACCACCAAGTGATGGGGAATCTGTGATGCCTCTCTTTGAACTTGGACAGACCCCAACACTGTCTTGAGCGAGAGAATGTACAGGGAGTGACACTGTGACTTCCATGGTTGGATCATAAAAAGACAATACAACTTCTGCCTAGCTTCCGTTCTCTGCGGGCCACTTTCCCTTAGAATCCAGCCGCCATCTTGTAAGGAAGCCCTTACACACGAGAGAGGCCTTGGAAGGCCACTGGCTAAAAGTCCCAGTGAGGCTTCCAACCAAGGGCCAGCACCGAGCCTGTGGATGATTCCGGCCTCTGCTCCCCGAATCTTCCCTAGATATTGTAGAGTACAGCTGGGCTGTCCTTACTCAACTCTGCTTAAATTCCTGGCCCACAAAAATGTAAGACACCACTAAGTTTTGAGAGAATTGGTTATGTTGCCATAGCAACTGGATCATGGCTCTTAATTCATACACTGGTCTAGGGAATCCTCATTTGTGTGTGAGAGAGTGGGGATGGGATGGGGAACTGGGGATTAAGGCCAGAGGCACTCTACCTTTGAGCTATACTCCCAGCCCTATTTATATATATTTTTTATTTTGAAATAGGATGCCCCTAAGTTGCTGAGAAACTTGCTAAATTGCTGAGGCTGGCCTCCAACCTGCGATCCTCCTGTCTCAGCCTCCCAAGTACTAGGGTTACAGGCATGAGCCACCACACCTGGGTTAGGATGTGCTCTTAGCAGTTCTCTCTGGGCTGTCATCACCAAGCCTGAATTTCCAACAAGGGACACTTTGCACAGATTTTTCTTGGTCCAGTTCCACCAAGGGAATTATTCCCACTAAACTTACTATGGTGAAAGTTTCTGCATTTTCCTCAGTTTTCACAGGTCTTTTATTGGGGAATGTGCCATGTGCTTGAAATCTTTTTTTTTTTTTTCTTTTGTGGCACTGAGGATTGAGCTCAGGCCTGCTCCATCAGCAAACCATATTCCCAACCCTTTTAATTTTTTATTTTGAAACAGGGTCTCATTAAGTTATTGAGGCTGGCCTGGAACCTTTGGTCAATGATTGTTTATGCCAGTATTCTGGGGGAAGAATTCGTTAAAAAGCCATAAAATCAGAGCATATTTTTGTGTCAGATGTGAGCTGGGGCAGCAAAACAACAACACAACAAACAAGCCAAAAACCTGAACAGGTGAGAGTAGCTTTGGGGCAAGGTGACGGGAGAAGACTGGAATAACCTCTCAGGGGAGAGAGAGGAAGCCCAGAGGACCTCCCTGAGACCCTAGAGGAGGCCTGCTGGCCCCCATGAGGCTGCCATGGTGGTGTGAAGGGCAGTCACTGCGAAGGGGAGGGAAGAAACGGTGCCCGGAGGCCGGGAGACAGCAGATCCTTATTACACAGCGGGAGAAGGCTGGGCACTAAGGACCCACACGGGTCCTGCGGTAACAAGGAAACTTGAAGACTAATGAACCCGATGATCTAGCTAAAGCGATTTCAGGCAGAGTATTGGAAGTATTTCCTGACTTCTTCTCATTGTCTCAGATAAAGAGGAGAGAGGGAGGCAGATGGCCTTTGGAAAAGGGAACTATTCCATTTTCCAAGCTAAATCTAGAGGAAATAGAAAGAACCCAGGATTTGTTGGGTTCGAAAATGAAATTGTTTCGTAATCCCCACCTCTCCAATAAACTAAGAGAAGGATTCAGAAAGAAAGATTAGACCCAGTGCGAAACCACAAGACCCTTTATTAAAATCTCAGGAATACCTAATGCGGTTGCTAAAAGATTCTTTGTTCGGACCAAAGTCTTTCCAAAGACCTTCAGAGCCAGAGTGTGACTCCGTGGCAGAGCACTTGTCTAGCATGCACAAAGCCCTGGGTTCTATTCCCAGCAACACACACACACACACACACACACATACACACACACACCCCTCAGAGGCCACGGTGGGAATGTAACTCAGTGGTAGAGCACTTGCCTAACACTCTTAAAGCCTCGTGTTCAATATCCAACACAGCCAAAAACAAAAGCAAAAACAAACCCTAAAAAAAAATATATGGTAAGATCTTAGAGTTAGGGTTAGGAAGCTCTTCACAGATGCTCTCTGTCAACCACTAGAACACTTGAGAATTTCTTTTTTTTTTTTTTTTTTTTTTGCGGTACTGGGAATTGAACCCAGGGGCATTCTACCTCCGAGCTACACCCCCAGCCCCATTTTTTTATTCTTTATTTTGAAACAGGGTCTCACTAAGTTGCAGAGTGCCTCACTAGGTAACTGAGGCTGGCTGCGAACCTGGATCCTCCGGTCTCAGCCTCCCGAATGCTGGGATTACAAGCGTGTGCCACCACGCCTGGCACTTGAGAATTTTAAGAGTGGTGCCCTACAGCTATTTCACAGCAAGCCCGAGGTAGAAACATTTGACAAGGTTTGTGGGTGTTGCTTTTGTCTCACAGAGGATACTTATAAATCGATTTGTAAGAAATACACCAGGTTTTTAAAAGAACTGTATTGGCTTGGGTGGAAAAGATGAGTTAATCAATATTTTACAGTCAGGAAGCTGGCCAAGAAAACGACTCAACTGTAAAATAGGCCACTTCTTAGGGAAGACTGCAAGAAGGTTTGGAGAACAAAACCAAGAGCCAGGGCGCGTCATTGCTGGATCCTGTCATTGGTAACCTGTACCAGATTCAGTTCCTATGGATTCCCGTGTGACTCCTCTTTCCCTTTTGTTGAGAAATAAGTCTATGGCAGTGGCCCTGTGCGTGTGACAACACTATGTCACCTGTGGAGGGAACAGGCAAACTGTTTCTTGAGACCGTGAACCGGGGACTGGCAGTTCAGAGAAACAGGAGCGATCTCCAGAAACTCTAATCGAGGAACCAAATTCAAGGAAGTTCAACCATGTGATCCCCAGGGCAGATCCTAGACTCTGAGCCTGCAAATGTGGGGTAAAAGAGCCGCTTTTTTGCACACAGAAGGGAGATAAATTGTGTGTGTGTGTGTGTGTGTGTGCACGTGCGCCATACTGGGGATTGAACTCAAGGGAACTCTACTACTGAGCTACATGCCCAGCCATTTTTATTTTTAATTTTGAGGCAATGACTCACTAAGTTTCTAAGGGTCTCGCTAAGTTGCTGAGGCTGGCCTCAACCCTGCGATCCTCCTGCCTCAGCTTGCTGAGTCACTTAGAGTTACAGGCATGTGCCACCGTGCCAGACAAGAGGGATATGAATTATGGTGGCCAGAGGGTAAACTCTAGCACAGTGTATTTTCCAAACATAGACACACCAATACTGTTTTTTCTTTTTCTTTTTGGTAGTACTGGGTATTGATTCCATGGCTGTTCTACCTCTGAGCTACACCCCTAGCCCTATTTTATTTTTTAGTTTGAAACAGGGTCTTGCTACGTTGCTGAAGGCCTCACTAAATTGCTGAGGCTACCCTCGACGCTGCAATCCTCCTGTCTCCCAAGTTCTGGGATTCTAGGCATGTACCACCACGCCTTTCCCGGTACTTCTTGTACCACACACTGTTCAGAACCCTGTGACTTCCCACCAAGAGATGGAGTCTGCTTTTCCTCCCTTCGGGAGAAATCTGAGAACTGTAGCACCCATTTAAAGCGATGATAAACTATGGTTGAAACGCATAAAACCAAAACAAACAGGGGTGGTTATGAAAAGAATGGCTCACTGTCATTTTTATATTTTCTCTAATATGTAATCTATTTTAATAGACTAAAAAAAATGGAACTACTAGTTTAACACACAGGATTTTCACAGAACTAGCTATGCTGATCCTAAAAGTCATATGAAAAAGGAAACAGGAAAAAGAAGCTAAGACAGTCAGGAATAAAGTGAGGAATGAAGGGAGGTGTTTTCACTGGTACATCAAGATTATGAAGCCTTAGGAATTAACACATCATGGCACCGGTATATGAAAGACAGAGAGACCGACAACATGCACTAGAGAATCCAAACACATCTCCACACACGTGGGCCTGACCAATGGCAAAGGCAGCCACACTGATCAGTAGAGAAATGATGGTTTTCCAGTCCCTGGGACACTTGAGTGTCCTTGGGAAAAAATGTTAAACTTTCTCCTTTCTCATTCTGGGTCGATTCTAGATCTAACTGTATAGGCAACACTATAAAACTGAGAATATATGCAAGAGGAAAATTTGAATGACTTCAAGGTAGGGAAGTGTATTCGTCTGCCTTTTCATCACTATGACCCAAATACCCAGCATGAGCAACTTAGGTGAGGAAGGGTTTCTTTGGGCTCATGGTTTCAGGGGGGTCAGTCAATGGTCGGCCACCTCCAAGTCAGAAATGGGGCGGTAGGGCCTGGGGGAGGAAAGCTTCTCTCGAAGGAGCCAGGAAGCAGAGAGGGAGCCAGAGGAAAAGTCCAGGGACAGATATAATCCTCAAGGCAACACCCCCATAGTCACTTCCTCCAGCTACACCGCCCTGGAAGTCCATTCAAATGATTAATCCATCACTAGATTTATCCAGTGATATTAGAGCCCTGATTCAACTATTATTTCCCTGCGGAACATTTTCCCATTGTCAATACATGAGCTTTTTCAGGAACATTCTATATTCAGACCAGAACAGAAAGGGTTTGCTAAACAACATGCAAAATACACTAATCGTAAAGAAACAGCTTGAAAGAATTGGCTATGGTAAAATTCAGAACTTCTATTCATCTAAGGACAGTGCAAATAAAGTGCCGAGAAAGCCACCGAGTGGGGGGGGGGGAGGAATGTTCGCAATGTATATAAACCCACCAAAGATTAGTTTCCACAAATATATGCACACCCCTCTCCACCTCTGGAGTAATTAGGAAGATGCAAACACAGTCAAAGTGAAATACTGTTCACAGCCCTTAGGTTGATAAAATAATTTTGGTCTGTCCATACCAAATGTGGGCAAGAATGTGGGAGAAAGAGAAACGTCGAACGTACTGATGGAATTATAAATAGGTCTTTATAGAGCGGCCTGGTGGTCTCTAATAAAGTTAAAGTCACATGTCATCTCTAACCCAGGGTTTCCACTTCTAGGCATAGAAGCTACAAGAGGGGTTTGTTTTGTTTTGTTTTCTTTCTTTTTCTTTTTCTTTTCTTTTTTTTTTACATATGTATAAAGAACCGTGTCCCAGAACATTTGTAGAGGCATCATTTGTTATAAGAGAACATTGGAAACAACCTACGTGTTCATGAGCTGGAAAATGGTAAACCAAATTGTGGTTCCTGCATAGGATGGAAAGTTTTACTGCAGTTAAAATGAGTGAGCTAAATTACCCATGGTTACCCAGGTAAAGCTCTAAGATATGTTAAAAAAAAAAAAAA
>PVLC010045325.1:0-11837 GCA_004027655.1 Graphiurus murinus | reverse complement strand
AATAAACAAATAAACGAGATAATTGAAGATGGGTAAATACTTCCAAACTCTTTGAATGAAACCATTATTAATGAGATACCAAAGCCAGACAAAGAAATTACAAGGAAAGAAAACTATAGACTAATATCTCTGATGAATACTGAAAAAAATTTCCTCAATAAAATACTCACAAATAGAATTCAACTGTATATTAAAATAATATACCATGAAGAAGTAGGACATGTTCCTGGAATTCAAGGATGTTCAACATGTAAAAATCAATCAATTTAATATACCACATGAATTAAGTAAAATAAGCAGATGGTCATCTCAATAGGTACAAGAAAAATAAACATTAGAAAAAGTTCAAAGCACTTCTCATAATAAAAGAAAAACATGCAGCAAAATAGGAATAGAAGAAAAATACCTGAACATATTAAAGATGTGGAAAGCCCAGGGCTAATATCATAATAACTGGTATAAGATGAAAATGATACCCCTAAGTTCAGGAATAGGATGAGTTTTCCTGCTTTTACTTCTCAACATAGTTCTGGAAGCTTTACTCAGATAAATTAGAGAAGAAAGAAAAATAAAAGCCATCCAAATTGAAAAGAAAGTAAAATTATCTCTATTCACAGAAGTCATTATGGTTTTATGTAAAAAAAAAATAAAAATTTCACACATGTGTTCCCCACAAACACAAACATACAAACCTATTAGAACATATAAACAGATTAAAAATATTGCAGGATAAAAACAAACACACAAAATCAGTTATGTTTTCTATGCAAATAACAATCAGTAGTTATAAAAGAATATAAAAAATTTTCATTCACAAAAATATCAAAAAGAATAAAATTTCTTGGAATAAAATTAACTATGGAAGTTAAATAGTTGCCCTCTATAAACAACAAAGTGTTGCTGAAAGAACTTAAAGATGACATAAATAAATGAAAAGAAATGTTCATATATCAGAAAATTTAATATTAAAATGTTAATGCTACACAAAGCAACCTACAGACTTACTGCAATCTCTACCAAAACTTTAACAGTATCTTAGCGGAATTTTTAAAAAATTTTGTCCTACCATAGCCAAAACAATCTTGAAATAAATTTAATAAAATGAGAAACTGCACACTTCCTTATTTCAAAAATGTATTACAAAGTTCCAGTAGTCAAAACAGTTTGACACTGGTATAAAGACAGACAAATGGACTGGGATGACAGTAAATGGAATATAATAGCCCTGAAATAAAGTTTCACATTTAGGATCAAATGATTTTCGATAAGGGTGCCAAGATCACTCAACAGAGAAAAAAATAAATAAATCATCTCTTCTATAAATAGTATGGAAAAGCTGTATATCCATGCACAAGAGAATGAAGTTAGACTCTTACTGTACACCATATGTGCAAATTAACAAAATAGATCAAAGACCTAAATCAAATATAACATTTAAAATTATAATTACTGGAATAAAGTAAGGGGGAAAGCTTTATGACATTGAATTTGACAATTATTTTTTATATGACACCGAAAAAACTAGAAATAAAAGCAAAAATAAATTATACTACATTGAAATACAAAACTTCAGTGTGGCAAAATAAATAAATAATACATCCTACAAAGGAGGAGAAAATATTTGCAAATTATGTATTTATCAAGCAAGGGGTTAATATCCAGAATATATAAAGAATTAAAACTTGACAACTCAAAGTCCAAATAACCAGATACAAAAAAAAAACAACAAAAACAAAACAAAACATGGGCAATAGATTTGCATAGACACTTTTCAAAGAATATATACAAAACATATGAAAAGATGCTCAATATTATATTAGGGAAATGCAAAATAAAAACAGAGTGAAATACAGTCTCCCATTACCTAGGATAAGTACTGTCAAAGAACAACAATTACCAAACAAAATGACAAATGTTGGCTAGGACATGAAAAAATAGGAACACCCATGTGCTATTAATGGGAATATAAAGTATTATAACCTATGGAAAATCAGGATGGCAATTCCTCAAATATATATATATATATATAAAATTACTATATGGTCCACCAATTTGATTTCTGGGTATAGATCCAAAATAATTCAATAGAAGATCTGGACAAGATATTTGCTCACTCATGTTGATATCCTAATTATTCATAAAATACAGCTGGACGAACCAAAGAATCCATGAAAGATGATAGTAGATCTACAAAATGTGAGATATGCATGGAATATACCACTGGTGAATATTACTATTTATGCTTAAAAAGTGAGAAAATTCTGACAAGTGCTACAAGGCAGATGCACATCAAGGGTATTAATGCGAAATAAAATAAACCATTTACAAAAACTCAGGTACTATACGATTTTTGGTATCTAGAGTCAATTTTTTTTATAAATAGAAAGTAGCATGGTAGTTGCCAGAGAATACAGGAAGGTTGGCTTGGTGAGTTGTTTAATGAACACAGAGTTTCAATTTTGCAAGATGAAAAAGTTCTGGAGATTGGCTGCTCAACATTGTGAGTGTGCTTACAACTACTGAACTGTATGATTAGAAACAGTTCAGGTGATGAATTTTATGTTATGTGTTTTGTTTTGTTTTGTTTTTTACAACAATGAAAAATAAAAGTAAGCTGCTTAGGAAAAAGATAAGATAGCTCAAGTTATAACCAAGCTTTACACCTTAAGGAACTAGAACATACTAAATGGTCAATGTTCTATAGTGTACTTTTACCACAATAACAAATAAACAAAATGTGAATTTTGGAATGGAAGAATGTAGTTTGGGGGAAAAAAAATTGTAATGAAAACCGGAGCTTTGTGTCTGGGCTCACCCAGAGAATGGATACGATAAAAGACCAAGTCAGTAAACCTTAGGACAAATCAGTGGGATTCAACCCAATCTGAACAAGGAGAAACATAATGCAAAAATGAAAGGTTTCAGGAACCACTGGAGCATTAATGATAGGGCTAACTTTTACATGATGGAGATGCAGGAAAGGAGAGTATCTTTGAAATGATGCTCTCCTCCGGGTCACAGTCTTTGTAAAATAGCTTCTGCAAAACATGGCCAGAGAGTAGGAGCAAAATCATAAGAGTCCCAGATGGAAACCTTCCTTGGCTTTACCCAGGACTGAGAGGAGGCTAAATGTGTGTTCCTCTCCCAGGAGTACACTTTCTGTGGATCATTAAAGATACTTTATTGGGATACAGGCAATTCTCATTTTCCATATACTTCATCTGCTCAGCTTTCAGGTGGGTCTCTGAGATAAACCCAGGTCTCCTTTCACCATCAGATGGGTCTCTGAGATGGACTCAGGCCTCCTTTGTGTAGAAACAGGCCAGGCAGCATGGGGGCCTTCTCCTTCCAGAGTAAAATAATCTGTCTCTGTGTAATTTAGGTCTCAGGGAAAGGTCAGCTGCTAGATCTAGAATATTTAGCACATCTGTATGGTTTTCCTGGAAACATAGTCACAGGGGACTTTCATCTTAGGAATCATATGTTGTAGTGATGATCTAAAGCAATCCATAAGTCTTTCTTGGAAAAAAAAAGTACACATTAGTATTATTTTCCACTTGAAAGCCCAGAAGTAAAAAATATCTTTATATGACTGGCCTTTCACACATATTATCTCATGTAATCTTTATGAAAACCCAATACAAACAGTGTTATCCTCATTTTAAAGGTGAGGACATGGCGAGTTGGAATGTGGAGCTGGTGTTGATGAGCCATCAGCACCGTGTGGCTCACTTAGGAAGGCAGGTTGGATTACATCCTCTCTGCTAGAAAAACAAAGGCACAGGCAGAGCCTACGATTCCCTTCTCCTCAGGCGTAGAGGACTCTTGACCAGATCCCTCAGGATGATTTTGCTCCTTTGGAACCCTGCTGTTACCATGGGAAGTACCCTTGCAGGGGTATAGCTAAGTCATCAGGTTGACACTGCATCTAAGTTTAATCCATGATCACACTGAGGCTTAGAGAACGTGAGTAACCTGCCAAAGATGATTGTCAGTGAATGCATTACCAGAAAGAACCACCAGCTGTCAAGGGACATTCATTGCCATCAAAACCACAAGCCACTATGTTGACAAGCAACATTCTAAGCACAAAGTATGATAAACTAGAATGGCATGCATTAAGGAAAACATTGTAGCTTTGTGATGCAGACCACCAAAGGGGGTCTTCGTTTATCAAGTCCATACCAGCTAGTATCAGGTTCACCAGTATTCACCCCTCATAGCAACTTCCTATGAGGTCAAGGAGTAGGATTTCCCTTTTGGCCTCACAGAAAGGCTGTTCGTCTCTGAGCAATCCAACTATTTGACATTCAATAAATATTGAACAATGTAAATCGTTTTAGACTTAATTCACACAGGGCATGCATACTAGCACAGAACTTTTCACTGTTGATGAATCTTACTAATTTGTCTGAGCAATTGTACAAAACAGGATAAAGCCTACATGAAATTCAAAGACAAGGAATGTGTCACTCATATCTAAAAAGAAAAAAAAGAGTCATGCAACATCCTTTAATACCACTTCTAGGTATCTATCCAAAAGAATGGAAACCAAACTATCAGACCAATGCATGTGTATCTATGTTTATAGCCACACAATTCACAATTGCCGGACTGTGGAACCAGCCATAATGTCCATCAACAGAAGAATGGATTAAAAAACTATGAGATATGTACACAATGGAATTTTACTCAGCCATAAAGAAAAACAAAATCATGTCATTTGCAGGGAAATGGATAGAACTGGAAAACATTATGTTAAGTGAGATTAGTCAGTCACAAGAAGTAAAAAATTGTATGCTCTCCCTAATATGTGGAAGCTAGGGAGAAAATGGGACATAAGAGGACTCCAGATGAAGAAGGAGGATCCTTAGGTGAGCAAAGAATTTGACTTAATGGAAGGTGATGGGGGAGGGGGGACACCCTAATGAGTATGATGTACTTCCACGAACATATCAAAGTCAATCACTAAACTGAACGTGAGAAGAAGGGAGAGGGGAGGGAGTAGGTTGGGAATTGGGGAAGGGTTAAATGAGAAATGTGTGCACATATGCCTTTACCAGCTTGTACTTAACAAAGATGTATGATTACAATGCACCAATAAAAATATATAAATAAATAGTAACAACACCCCCCAATGGCATTCAGTGACATCTATGCAAAAGAAGAATAAGAAAATAATTACTTTCTTCCATGTTACTTCTATGTTCTACTTTAATACTTTAATTTTGAGCTTAGCTCAGCCAAATCAGCAATTCACTGTTGAAAATCCCACAACAAATACCCTTCATAAATATCCTTCATGAAATCCTGCATTGACTTAGTTTGAGTCCTTTTGGCCTCATCTTCTTCCATCATGACTGAGTCTATTAAAAGTCGTTCAGGCTGACCTCTTACAAAGACAGCAATTACTGGGATAGTAACTCCCTCTGACAATTCATGTCTTTACACATTTCTGAGAAGTGTCATTTTCTAGGCAAAGAAAAGGTACCCTGTCATCTAACATGAACTTACTATCTGAGAAGTGATTTAACAGCCTTCCTTTTCAAAATCCTCTAATAGTGGCTGGTCCCCATCCACATCACTAAATGCTTTAATTACAGGCAGACGGGGAAAGGACATGATTTTCTTGTTTCCGTTTCCCACAATGATTGTGCTGCAGTAAAAGGTCCAGGAATAAGTGCATGTCTACAGGGTTACTATAGGTTAATTTCTACCCATTTCAATATTGCTTGGATTTGCTTTGATTTCTAAATAACTTCCTTTAGGTAAATACCTGGAGGTAAGCACATGCAGACAGGTACGGTGTACACAGCAGTAGGTGTTTTCAGTAATCTTGTCTGACAGTGAAAACTCTGTCTCCCACTGCAACTGGCCCTACCCTGAATCAGAACTAAAATCGTGCTTTATAGCAAAACAGGGTTCAATCTCATAATTGGGATAATTTTTAATCACGTAGTTAACAAAGAACTTTAATAGGTGCAAATGAAATCCATGCTCTGGAAATGGAAATGTCTGTATAAGAAAAGATAATAAACTAGCAAGCAAGGTAGGAGTTTTGCTGACCTGGGTTGTTATGATACTGTCTAGTATTATCAGTAATATTCTCAGTAGAGAGAAGTGGGTACCAAGTGCAGTTACATTGTTTGACAAGCAAATTAATGAGAAAATGATCTGGTGATCTCTGCCTCAAGGCAGGCTACCTGTCAGATATGGATCAGATATTAAGTATCAGTCAGCTTATTGAAAACTAGATTAAATAAATTATTTTAAAGACACACACTAGAAGTTTCAAGGAAGAATCTGAAAAACTAACTTGACCTCCTGTTGATATTTTTTTCTCAATTATGCCTAGACATAGTTGATAGACCTGGTTCATTTCTATGTTGTCATTTATTTGTAATTATTGTTATCTTTAAACATATTTATTTCATCATTTTGTCTGTTATTTTTATCATCTGAAGCCTTTGGGACACTACTTACTGTTAATTAATGTTTGAGTTGATCCTTGTTTATTATGGTATTTGTGTAGATGAGGATAGTTTGCCACCTAAGCTAAGAAGAGACAACTCCTAATAATAGCGTTTGATTTTGTCAGCACCTTGGAGGTATTTCCAGCCTTTTAGATTGCTTTTACATTTGGGGCATTTGTAATCATAAAATAGTGAAGATGTAAACTTTAAACTCTTCTTTATGGAAGACAATGAATCCAGATTTTCAGGGAGATTATGGATATGTTTTTTCACACCAAACCCAAGCCATGATTGATAACTTTCTGCATTTTTCTGTCTTTATCAATGAATAACTTCTTATTTAAGGCTCCCATCAGGGAGTTAGCCTATCCAAGGTATGAGCAACATACAGGGCTCTGAGTTCCAATCCTACACCTGAACTAGGCACATGATTTCCCTTTGCATGATCATTGAATGTGTGCTTCTTGATTATCCCCTCGGCAAAATCCCCAGGGAAGCTGCACTGGCCACTCTTGGTTGTGGTTTTTCTCCTTGACTTTGACCCTTGAGAATTTCCTTTACTTCTTACAAACTCACCTCTGGTTTAAAAGTTCATTTGTTATACATATTGTGCCAGGCATTTCTGGGTGTCTTGGTAGCAAGAATGTTTCAGATTAGCTAACGGGTCAATTCAGCATATAATATCCTATCATTCTCCTATGTCCTTCCCCCTTTCCTTTCCCCAGCAACACCACACACACACACACACACACACACACACACACACACACACCACCACCACCACCACCACCACCACCGCCACACCATTGACCCCCTACTGGCTCATTTTTATTCTGTGTTTTCTCATGGTAAGAGATCTCAGAAATGATTCCCATCCATGCAATGACCAGTCCAGTCACCTATCTTACTCATTGTTCACACAGTTTCTTTCTCTGAAGATATGCCCATTTTATAGTTGCTGGCACCTTCCCCGCACGCACGATGGGCAAGGGAATTATATAATCATTGGCAAGTCCCAACTAGGCTCATAAAAAGGTTGTGTGGTAGCAAATCTCTAACAGAAGCTTTGTGAACCATCTGAGGATCGGATCATCTGTTTCTCCTATTTTTAACTATGGATTATTTAGAAATGACTAATTCTCTTTAGCACAGATAAGACTCTCGTTGCATGTGTACATTCTCTAAGTATATTTTGCTCACTGCACCTGTTCAAAGGGGAAAGGAGTCTCATGACTGGACCCATGAGAATAGCAATGGATTATCTTTGCTTTTCGTGCAGTGACAGGAGGAAGAGTGCCTTTTATCTCTGGATTGTTCAGACACGCCTGGCCTTTAGGAGAGTTGTAGAAACAAGGGAATCCCTTTGTACTCTAAAGTGACTGAGGAGGAAAAAATGGCAGGCAGGGCCCCTGGCATGTAGTTGCCCTCGGAACAGATGATGGGAAGATAAATATTCTGCTCAGGAAAGGTGAGCCGGGGCCCTGGCAGGCTATGTTCTGTACAGATACCATCAGAGGGTTAGAGAGGTTTGCGCCAAGGAGGGGACAGATAGGACTCCACATGCTTCAGCAGCAAGAGCTGAAACCACTGCAGCTTTGCCCTTTAGCTAACAAAAGTCAGGCTGTGTGGGCAACATCGTGGCTGGGCCCGAGCTTCTCAGGCTGTGATTCCATTCCACTTCATCCTCTTTCTCATGTCCAATCACCACTTTCTTTTGAATTTATGGCTTCTTCAATGTTATCCCTTTTAGTCTTCAAACTCCACTTAGAATTTTAGTTTTCGTATTCAGTTTGTTTGTCCAGTATCCTGTTCTACCTAAGCTTCCATACACATATGTGTCCGAGGCTTTCAGGCAGGTAAACTGAGGCTGTTCTGTAGTGCATGGCTTTTAGCCACAAGCACTGCAGGGGATTTTGAGGCAGATGGTTCTGTGAAATAGTCTTTGAGAAACATTGCATTTACACATGCAGGGAATGAAATGGAAAAAAAAAAGGTGACTTTTTTTTCATTGAAAAACATCAATAAATTAACCAGAGTACTTCTTGCCTTAAAATTATCATGAGATGTCACGAAGAGTATCTTAAGTGGTAATTAAAGTAGAAACACTTGAATTTCATCTTGAGCAGCCAGTTCAGTTTGGATGAGGAACAAATTTCAGTTTTCTCATCAGCATTAGTTTGAAGTCAGTACCTAGGAGGGCATTTCTAATATAATTACTATTTTTTAATGTAATTACTTGGTAACATATGACAGACACCTACTTGGCTTGGCAAGGAATCTGAGATGGGACAGTTTGTTCTTCTTAGAGAATTTTAGCCAGCTCAATTATAAATAACTTCTGCTTGCTTTTCAGGAAAATAATTGTAGTATATGTTATATACCTAAAGGAAGTAGAAGTTAGATACTGAAAATAGTGATCACTAATTGATCATGTCATTTATCTTTGTTCTCTCTGTGGTGTGTGTGGTGGGGGCAGGGGGGACTGTCTGTTTCAAATACTTCATCTTATTTCATCTGCACCATGGGATAAGTAACTATATTCTGTTTTTTTTTTTTAGGCAATGTCAGCGAATACTGGGAAAGCCTTTCATGTTCCAGGTTCTGTTCTAAATATTGCACATGCATTAAGGCATTTACTCTTCACAGTATCTCAGTGGGGTTATTCTGTTACTATCTCCATCTTTATTTTTGCCATTTTATTTATTTATTTATTTATTTATTTATTTATTTATTCATTTATTTTATGGGAGGAAAGGTTTATTGGGACTCACAGTTTCAAAGGTTTCAGTCCAGAAAGCCAGTTCTAAAGTATAAATGTCAGCAGTCACAGTGGCAAGGAGTATGGACAGAGGCTGCTCCCACATCCTGGAGGCCAGGAGTCTTTCCCACATCATCACATCATGTAGGACGGAAGTTGCTATCATATCATGGAGACCGGAAGTCCCTCCCACATCATGGAGGCCGGAAGTCCCTCCCACATCATGGAGGACAGGAAGCTGGTCTTGCATCATGGTGGTTGGGGGCCAATCTCACATCATGGAGTTTGGAAGCTGCTCTCATATTGTGGAGGATGGAAAGAGCTCCTACGTCACGAAGGACAGAAGTCCCTCTCACATCATGGGGGTTGGAAGCTGTTCTCACATTATCTCCATCTTCATAGATAATAAACCCAGGCCCAGAAAAGTTAAGCAACTTGCCCAAGATGACAGAGCTAATAAACCAGGCGTGGTGGTGCATGAGTGCATGCCTGCACTTGGGAGGCAGAGACAGGAGGATGGGAGGTTTGAGGTCAGCCTCAGCAAATTATGAAGACTCTGAACAACTTAGTGAGACCCTGTTTTAAAATGAAAAATAAAAAGGGCTGGGCACGTACATCCAAGGTAGAATACCTCTCGATTCAATCCCCAGTACCACCAAGACAAAACAACAACAAAAAGAGAAGTGTGGGATGGAAGTCAAACTCAGGCTGTCTTGCACTAGATTCTCTGTCTGGCAGCTGGAGCAGTCTTCTCAAGCTCACCTGTGTTGAGATGTGCTAGTGGTTTGTGATAGCACAAAATTCCAGCCCACCCCAGAATGTCTGATGCAGAGGTCTGGGGGCACAGAGACTGCGTTTCTATTTCTAACCAGTTCCCAGACAATCTGGACCCAGCAGTCACACTTTGAGAACCACTGCGCTAGACTGATGCCTTTATCATGGCCTTGAAAATGTCTTTGGAATTCTAGAGCAAAAATGTAACTGGCTAAATGACTTCTGACCCTTCCTAAAAGTAGGCCAGACATCACCAGTTAGGGTCACAGTCTCTCACAAGACCATATCCACTCATACACCAGCCATAAGCTAGAGGATCGCCTGGCCCCGCCACATCCCACCAACTGGGAGCAAATGCAGAGCTTCCCACTGTCCTTCTTGTTTAATAACTTGCTAGCATGACACATGAAACATGGAAGAGTGCTATACTAGAATTCTGGTTTTATTATACTTGGAAAGATACAAATCAGGACAGTCCCTAAGAAGGACTACACAGGGCTACACAGGAAGGTCAAAAATGGGAAGCTTCTGGTGTCCTTTTCCCCGAGCAGCCAGGATGTGCCACCATGGTAGCACACTGATGTATAACATTGCACGCTGAGTACTGCGTATACCTACCAGGGGAGCTTGTCCAAGCTTCAGTATCCAGAGATTTTATTGGGACCTTGTTATGGTTACATATATAATGTGGCCTAAAGAGCTCATGTGTTATTGTTCAGAGTTGATGT
Organism: Graphiurus murinus; assembly: GCA_004027655.1. Classification (NCBI taxonomy): domain Eukaryota; kingdom Metazoa; phylum Chordata; class Mammalia; order Rodentia; family Gliridae; genus Graphiurus; species Graphiurus murinus. The sequence continues at coordinate 1,104 of PVLC010045325.1, read as the reverse complement.
GATTAAGTCATGAGGGTTGTAATCTCATCAGTGGAGGAATTCATTGTGATGGACTTACTGGGTGGTAACCCAGGCAGGTGACGTGTGACTGGAAAAGGGATCTCTGGAGATGTAGCCCCTAGGGACTCTACTTTTGTCTTTGAAGCCTCTTTCTTGTCCTCTTGCTTCCAGCCCCCACGATGTGAGAGCAGAGCCAGGCTCTCTCCCTCTCTCTGCTTCCTGCTTCTATTCCCGGGGCTCTGCAGACCCAGCCTAACATGGACTGAACTCTGAAATCTCTAAAAACTATGGACAAATAAATCTTCCTTCCTCTACGCTGTGTGGTCAGTGGTTTGGATTATAATAGTGAAACAGACCTCATTGCAGAGGCATGATTCATTGAACCAATGGCAGCATAAGTGAACTCACTCACTTTTCAGCCTCTTTCTCTTCTCCCCCGAAGATGGGATAATACCAAGTGGCCCCAAATGCTAACCCTCTGACCACATAGTTAGTCTTTCCAGTATAGCCAATCCCCCTTTGAAATCATCTCATGTCCTTGGCATAAACTCCCAGGAATAAGGCCCTAAGGAATAACAGAATTGTCCCTATTACCTATGAGATTTCAAAGATTTAGAGGATACCTCCCAGCAATAAGGGACAAAGGCTAGCTAAATTTCTATCCAAAGTCAAACCTTTAGCAACAAGCTAAAGAGCCAGGTGAACTTGCCCAAAGTTAAAATATGTTAAGTGGAGTATTAATGACTTGAATTTAGTTTTTTTTTTTTTTTTCAGATGCAAAGGCTTGGGATCATATTCATTGTATTTCTTAGCTCATGTTAGCTTATATTATCATGAAAATCCACCAGAAGTTAGTAGCAAAGTAGGTGATATTAAAAGTGTGAGTTGAGAGGGGAAAGGGCAAATTTTGAGAACTTTAAATTGTCACTGTCAACACATATAAACTTTTTTTGTACTTTTGTAACTATTTCCTATATCCCTGAAAGGGTAAATTAATCAGTCCCTCCTCTCTCTCTCTTCTCTTCTCTTCTCTTCTCTTCTCTTCTCTTCTCTTCTTTCTCTCTCTCTCCTCTCTCCTCTCTCTCTCTCTCTCTCTCTCTCTCT
>PVLC010045324.1:0-11827 GCA_004027655.1 Graphiurus murinus | reverse complement strand
ACTTGGGATAATATTATGTTTGGCAGGTGAAGTCTTTGTGCAGAAAAAAAAAAAAAGGGCTTTAAGGAAAGCAGGAACTCCCTTCTGTCTTTACATTTTATAACCTGCCTACTGGTGATGAAGGCTCCGTTTCAGAGACAGTTCATCATCATGGGAACCTCCAACTGATTCTACAACAGATATGCTATCCCCAGAACCACAGTCCGTGGTGAATGAAAACAAAACAAAACAAAAACCAGGGTAGCTTTATTTCTCCATGTAAAACTATGAAGCTCAGCTGGTGAGGCCTCCTTTGGCTCTAGGCTTTTTTTTCCCCCTGTACTGGGGATGGAACCTGGGGGCATTCTACCTCCCAGCTACAGCCCCAGCCCTATTTTTTTTTTTTTTTATTCTTTATTTTGAAACAGGGTCTCCCTAAGTTGCGGAGGGCCTCACTAAGCAGCTGAGGCTGGCCACAAACCCGAATCCTCCGGTTTCAGCCTCCCAAATGCTGGTATTACAATCGTGTGCCACCACACCAGGCAGCTCCAGGCTTTTTACTATCTCCACTTCTGCCCTCTCCCTACTTTGCTCGTCACAGTAGACCCTAGCTGTTATTAATATCCACCTTAAGGGAGGGAGGGCTTTTTTCTCTGTGAAAGAAAATGTCCTTTCCTACAAGAACTACATCTGTCTGTGAACCCAAGTACTGAGGCTTCCTCCAGCTGGAAAAACACTCCACTTCATCTGCCATATCTTCAATTTGTCAACGCCGCGTCACTTCGCGGGGGTAGATGTATTTGCTTTTCAGATATCAAATCAGATTAAAATAAATTAATTTTCAAACAGCAATGCCGAGCTGAAGCCAAAAGGACACTCCCTAGAACAAGCGCTAACAAGAACTAGCCCAACCGGTAAAATACTGCAGTCACTATTGAAATCATAACTGGTAAACTTTGAAAAGGTTTTCTTCGTAAAAAATAAATAAATAAAATAAAAAGGTTTCTTTCACTTATATTCGGGAAAGAATGCTACATTAATACTTTTTTTTTTTTTAATCATAAGAGCCAGAAGACGAAGGGGAGTGGAGAAAAGTTTGGATAAGTCTTCAAGAAAATATACTTAATTATATTTACTCATCTAAACCTTTGCAATGGCTAAAACCTCCTTATGCAGGTAACTGACCATTCCTAGGAAAACAACACGGTTTAAACGAGGGCCATTGTCTTTCGGTTTTGAGCCCCGGTTTTTGGCTACCAAAATGCTGCCTGCATCTGACTCCGAATGAATGCAAGATGCCTGACCTCTAAACCTTTTCTTTCTTCCTTTTTAAGCAGCCACTCTCCCAGACGGGATGGAGCTCTTTTCCCGGAGGCCGCTGCAGGCCGCAGCCCCGAGGGCTTCCTGGAGGCAGCGGCGCCACTCACCGTAGTCCATGAGGCTCTGGCAGCCCTCGTCGTAGGACCCGCTGCCGCCCCCCTCGGAGAAGCATCTCCACCACAGCGAGGAGGTCTGGGCGTGGGTGCTCGACTGCAGCCAGCCGCGGCCGGCCAGGGCGACGATGTCGAAGGCGATGGCGCTGAGCAGGAGCCCGGGCAGGATCCACCTGCAGCGCTCGCAGGCCAGGCCGCAGCGCAGCATGTCGACGGTCGGTCGCGGCGGAGCGGGGCAGCGCGGGGCACGGGCGGCGGAGGAGAGTGGCCCGCGAGTGCGGGCGCCGCGACAAAAGGGAAGAGGACGCGGCCCGGGGCGGGCCCCACCTAGATTCCGGTGACTCAGAGCGCCGCCCCGACCTGCCCGGCGGCCCGGGGCGCGCACAGCTCGGGCGGGGCGGGGCAGCGCGGCTCGGGCTCGGGGGGCGCGGGGCTGGGCACGCGGGGCTCCTGGCGCTTCTGAGCGCGCACACGTTTATCTGCACGACCCCAGCTGCAGTGCCCTCCGGCCGCGGCGTCGGGTGGTGCTGCAGGTGTCAACAGGACCGTATTTCTGTCCTAGCAGACGCGCGTTCCAGCTGTACTGTGGATAAGCGCGCCCTCCCTCCGTTAGGGGCCAGGACCTGTGCGCCCCCGCCCAGGAATCTGTCCCTGACCCAGCTGGCAGAGACGGTCACTTCCTCCTAGGCCCCGCCTTTGCAACTTGGACCCTTGGACTCAATCTATTTGCATGGCTGTCTTTCTCTCTGGGAGAGTGGCCCTGGGAGACCGTGCTTCCTAGATCCGTGTGGCCCTGGTGTCCTGCGCCCACTCGGGGTCCCCAGGGAGCTCAGTGACTTTGGTGAATGGACGCAGTTCGTTTAACAGTCTTGGAAGCGCTGCATCTGCTTCCCTTGGGTAACTTCAAGTCGCGCCTGCTCCAGCCCATTCCCTTGCACAAATCTCTGGCTATTGAAACCCCACTTCATCTGACCTTCATTTACAATTTTTTTTTTTTTTTTCTCTCTCAAAGGAAAAAAAAAAAAAGTGTCAGCATGCAGCAGCCCGCACCTAAAAAAAAATCCTGCCACTCAGCGTCCAGGGTCAGCTTCTGCCAGGTGTGGCAGGAGGGTGGGGTGGCAGTCCAATGTCAGAAGCCCGCAGAGGAAAAACTAGTTTCCAGTGTCTGGCGCCACAGTGGCCCTAGGCAAATCGCTAAAACGTGTACCCTGTACCTTAAAGAGTCCTGACTCCCTTAGGTTTTCTGTTAATTTATTATTTTAAAAGGGGGAAGTACTTAACAGCGTTTCAACCTCGGTTCTCTGTATTTCAATTTGGTATTCTCAACAGAAACAGAATAGTGTTGTCTTATGCAGTTCTCTGACAATTTTTGAGGACGAATAAAATAAACATAAGTGAGAAAGTGTCTGAAAACCACCTGCAGTCATTGCCCTCAGCTTCAATTTGCATAAATCAAGTTTTACATAAACCGAGTTCACATATTTTCATTGGGGCAAATATTTTCACTTTTTAAAAAATACTAAGCATTTTCACCTGGTGTAGTGGCACATGCCTGTAAATCCTAGTACTTAGGAACTTGAGACAGGAGGATCACATGTTCCAGGCCAGCCTCAGCAGCTTAGTGAGACTGTTTCAAAAACAAAAAACTAAGCATTTTCTCATTTCTTAAATATTTCAGCACGATGTAAATGGATGGTAATTTTCATCTATGCCTTTTAGGTAGTTTTCACCCTAATAAGGTTACAACTCCAGGGGATTCCATGACCCTGCAGGAGAGGCAGCAAATGCACCTCAGCCACCTGTGTTCTGAGCACAATGAGAATCCAAATCAGACCAATACTGGTAAAACTTGGGGTATTTTCACTTTCAAAGAATAGCACAATGTGGTATGCCGAAAGTTAACCTGCACACGTTTGTAGACTGTGTGGAGAAAATTGTGATATTTATGTTCTGAAGGTTTTCAAAAGTAATGAAAATATTTGTTTAATTAACATGTATATACATATTTATAAGGAAAAGATAGTATTCTTTTTTTTTTTAATTTTTTGGTACTGGGGATGGAACCCAAGGGCATTCTACCTTTGAGCTACACACCCAGCCTTTTTTTTTACTTTTTATTTTCAAACAGGGTCTCACTAGGTTGCTGAGAGTCTCACTATGTTGCTGAGGCTGGTCTTGAATCTGCGATACTTGTGTCCCAGCCTTCCAAGTACTGGGATTACAGGCATGCAGCACTGTGCCTGGCTAAAAGATCATATTCTTACAAATCAAATAGAGTACTGATTATAAGCAAAGTGGTTTCATGCAAAATGAGAGTTTCACTAGTGTCTTAATGCTTCTGAATAATTTTAGACTAAATAGAACTACCTTTTTCTTATTCTGGTCAATTTCTTAAATTTCCAATGGACTTGAGGAAAAGAGATGATTAATACTGAGTTCAGTGAAGGGAAGTGGCTGTTCTGAAAGAGACCACAGCGACCCTGGCTGGATTCCAACAGTAATACTCTTAACATGATCTGGACGGTAGAACCAGGTAGACTGGGTCCAGGTGCCTTTGCGTATTAGCTGTGTGACATTGTGCAAGTTACTTAACTTCTTTGTGCCTCGGTTTCATCATCTGCAAAGTGGATCATGTTTGCCCCACTGGATCAATGTTACAATGACTATAAAATTATCTAATATATTTAAAGTGTTCAGAATAGTGTATGCACGTAACTTTAAAAGTTGTTGATGCTACGGTGATGGTTTTCACATGTTTCTTGCCTTAAGAAGATTCTTTGTGCTCATAAGGAGCAAATTCTATGTGAATATCAACCATGAGTCACTAATACCCTCAGACAATGCAATCTTTCATCCTAGCCATATTTATGAAAGGATGGATTATAGTGAATGGTAGGCAGCTGGCTAGCTCCTCCTGCTGGACAATATAGGGATTGCAGGACATTACACAAAAAACGAAAATTACACCTGAAGACAAAAGTTGTTTTTTTAAATAGAGATGTGATTGATATATGCAGAAAGCAGTACATATATTTAATGTATACATTATTATGAGTTTTAAGGTAGATAATAACATGCTTATCTAACTATTATCATAAAGAAAAAGATTTTATATTTGTAATTTGGGGTTATGATTATAAAAAGAGACTGTTACAAACAAAAATACAAAAATACATAAATATAACTGAAGAAGAAACTTTCATAGGTTTTTTACTCCCCCACATTGAGAAAACAATAATAATGATAATAATAATAATAATAATAATAATAATAATAATAACAGTCCACTCTTGTTTCTTGGACTGAGCCAGTGTTTCACATCAGCTTATGAGGTGTGTACTATCATCCCTTTCACATAGACGAGAAGACTGAAGCACAAAGAGTTCAGACTCGCTTAAGACCATGCAGTCACTGAGGAGCAAAGCCAGACTTCAGCCCAGGGAGTTTAACACCAGAGACAGTGCTACTAGCCACCATTCCCACTCATAAGAGATTGGGAAATGCTTCAGCCATTCCCTTCTTTCTTCCCTTCTCTTTGCCCTCATAAACATCTGACCTAGTACCAGTTCTCTCCCGGGCTATGATGAAATGATCTTTGCTAATGTTCCGGGCGTATCAGGTAGGATCCATCGGCCTCAGATAGGGTTCCATTGTGGCCGTCCAGCATCCAGCTGAGTCCACAGATAAGGTCCCCTCCATTCGATCTAGAGCCATTGAGTCTCCTCCGAATGTGGCATACACTCTTAGTGTCAACCAGTTAGCAGAGATGCAGGTCATTACTTTTCCATATTTCATTTTAGCAATACAGCTAGACAGCTATGGGCCGTTGGGAGTCAGTAATAATAATGTAAGCCTGAGTTAGAACCAGCAACTGCAATCCAAGCAATCAAGTGTGCCCTGTATAAATTGACAGTGACAGTGGGAAACATGGCAGATGTCAACCCAGCTTCCCCGGCCCCACCCCACCCACTCCTGCCACTCCTTTGACCTAGCAACCCCCGGATCTCAACAAAATGGCACTTCCTCAGGGAACCTTTCCTGATCCCCGCAACTAGGTGAGGACTCTGTTACATGTCTTTAAGGCTCTGTGTCTTTCCTTCATATCATTTCCCACAAAATGTTAATTATCCATTTACTCATTAGTTTTTATCCATTCCACTGCACCTTAAACTCGACGTGGGCGAGGATGTTCTGAGTTTCCTCTCACCACTGTGGCCCCAGCACCCAGTGCCTGGCACGGGACAGGGTTTCAGTAAACACTTGTTGAATCAACATGCACATGTGGTCTAAAAGTAACTCGGGGTCTCTGAGCACTCTTCCCTTGGAAGATCTCGTTGTTAAATTGTCATCCTTGTTCCATCTCAGCACAGGATCCCGGGACTTTTCCCCTTGAGATCATCAGGAAGCTTAGAGTCTCTTGACATCCGATGGAGACTGGTTCTTCTTCCTGTCTCCGGGGCTCATCTCTTACATTTATTCTCTGGCCGGCTGAGCATCTCCTGTTATTTCAACTTTTTGTTTCTTTGTCAACTCTTGACTCTTCTCTAAACATTTTCTAGATTTTAATATTGCTCATTGGAAACGGTGCTCAGAATGAGACCTATGTTCAGGGTGTGGTTTCACCAGCAGGGGAGAGAGAGAGGTTTGTTTTTTGTTTTTGTTTTTGTTTTGTTTTGTTTTGTATTTGTTACTAGGCCTTAGCCTTAGCATAAGTAACGCCAAGTTGCTACCCTAGGTGACCAGCTAGTCACATGTAACTGCTTGTTTGGCTTCTGTAATCTCTGCTTGACTCGCACCTGCAGCAACAGCCTGTTAGGAACTTTCCATCCTTGTCACAACCGGGATGTATACAATAGAAGGATCCATCTTTGTCACAACCAGGATATGTGTGTAATAGAAGGGGTTGATGTGGTTTGTTGAGCTTATGCACAATACTGTTTTGTGCCTTCTGAATGTTAAGCTTGGCTACCACCCCTGCTGTGCCACCCTGCTGTGAGAACCTGAGCTTCTCACTCTGAGCTTATGGTTTGTCTGCATAAAAGTGACCATTCAGCACTGCACTCGCATTCAGTGCCCAGTGTGGTCCCGGCTGGCTAATAAAGATTTTCTTTTGGCTATTTTGGGGTCTGAGTGATCTTCCCTGAGTGATCTTCCCAACCTCATAACAGAATCAGATGTGACACCTATAGGAATAGGCAGGTTTTTTTTGTTGGTTCCACATGGATGTCCATCAGGGTAAACATGCTTACTTACCCGCTCCCCAGACATGTTCACCTGTGCAGTTCCTATTGCTTATTGGTGTTTTCCTTATTATAAAGTTGTAATTATCCCTGTTACAGGTCAACATTAGGATCACCTTCATATTGGCCTGTACCTCTTCCCCAGTCTTGGTTCTTTTATTCAATACATCAGCTCCTCGTTTCAGCTTCTTGCTTTTTGGTGGAAATATAATACATTGATCAAGTCACAGGCGTGGACACCATTGTGAAGAGGTTCAGAGCTTCATGGCTCAGCACTTGGCACTTAGCTTCAGATAGACAACACTTGATATTAGACAGCGCTCCCATTAAGGGACTAAGGTAAATATCTGTCAAGCAAGAATACTACAAGGCTTCTCTGAGGAGATGGGATTTTAGTAGTGCAGTATTTCACAGGAAGAAAGGAGAAGGAGGGCTTCCCCGGTGTAGAGAGCATCTTGCATGAAGATATGGATACAAGAAGGACTCTAGCCAGGTGTAGTGGTGCACACCTGTAATCCCTGTACTTGGGAGGCTGAGACAGGAGGATCACAAGTTCAAGGACAGCCTCCCAAGTACAGGAGTGAGACTTTCATCAACCTTGCAAGACCTTGTTTCCAAATAAAGAAATAAAACCAGGCTAGGGGTATCACACAGGACTCTAAGTACTTTTAAGATGTTTTGTCTTTTAAGGAAATGACTCTACCAGCTAACTTACCATCCCATAATAAAGTCTTCTAGATCACAGAGACTCAGATATACAGATCTAACGAAGGCAGTGTCTTTACCAAGTTACAAAATGTTGGCCAATCAATTCAGCACCCAGCAACATAATAAAATTGTGTTTTTGTTGCCATCACATATATCTTCAATGATAATTTCCACTGCAAAAGTATCACTTGAGTACCAAATAAAAACATGGCAGTTTTGTGGCAAAGCCAGATATTTTACCCAAATTAACATGACTTTTAAAATTACACCATTTCCTTCTTTTAGAGGGTTTCTGCAGGCTGCCGGAGACTTTGCTTCATGGCAATTGTGCACATGTGAAAGGCGACTGCTTCCCTCTGAGGAGTCATGTGGAGAAAAAGATGGAAAATTCTACCTTAAAAAGAGTCAAGCCAGATGCAGTGGCGCACACATTTAATCCCCAGTACTTGGAGTGGCTGAGACAGGAGGATCGCATGCTCAAGGCCAGCCTTAGCAATTTATTGAGGCCCTATTTCAAGAAAAAAGAACAATAAGACAATAAAATAAGGCTAAGAGTGTAGCTTGAAGGTAGAATGCCCTGGGTTCAATAGCCAGGATAAAAAAAAAAAAAAGATTCAAAATGCCAATACAATATTTTCAATACTTTTAAGTTTTCCTATATATATTAGAACTATCAATGTAACCAACATTGATTCTAGTTGACCATTTATATCTGAAAGTCCCACATTCCTTTCTGCTCCTTATTTTAAAAATCTACCTAATATATAGATATGTATTTTAAATAACAAATGTGAGTAAATGTTTACCATCTTAGAGAGATTGGGGAAACCTAATGTTTCATTCCAATCATTTCTCTACAAATGCTGTTACCAGCACAGATGCCTGACACTTCTCCTTGCTGAGCTAGTCAATTATTCACTCTCTATATTTAATTTGCATACCACCCCTTCTGTTGTCCTTACCAGTCACGGAAGACAGTATTCTTTCCATTAGTCCTAGCAGCTGCAGAGGTTGACCCCTCCCTTATAGATTATGCCTTCTTGAGCCAAAACAGTGTTTCCTGGATTTTGAGAACATGGTTTGTTGATAAATCTCTCATCTCCTGAAAGCATATTTGGAAATGAAATATTAGTATTTAAATTCCACTGTTGTGGATCTGCTACATTTGCTCCGGTTCTTGTTTCACTAGTGAGCGACTCCACCACGGAACGTGAACTGAGAAGCCCAGGGCTGTGCAGTGTTCCAGTGGGGTCTGCGTCTTCCGTATATCAACTCCAACTCTTGTGTGTTCGGGTGTGGGTATTTTTGCATCTGCAGTTATTGTAACCATTTCCAGTGGATGGATGAAATTCCTGCTCTGAAGTCCAGCGTTTCATGGCGTCTGACCACCTGTTCAATGTCTTTTAGGATACGGGAGGCAGAGAGATAATACCTGCCCCAGCCCGCCCTCTAACCAAAATAGAGCCTGCAAACCAAACCTGAGTACCAACACCTCCCAACACCCCCACATGGAGGACCAAGCTCTCAGCGCGTGGGCCCCCAGAGGACAAGCCACCTCCAAACCATAGCAGCTACTACAGAGTGTTAGATCCCAGAGACCACCAGGACACACCAGCAGGCCAAGTTAGGCTTACTGACTTGCTGTGCATCATGGGGGACTCCAGAGGTGAATCAGTGAGGGGATGCTAGGGTTTGGCATAGGGGGCTGCTATTTAGACTTGTGTGAGGTGATTAGTTTTTTTGTTTGTTTGTTTCAGTACTGGGGATTAAACTCAGGGGCATTCTACCTCTGAGCTATACCTCCAGCCCTACTTTTTATTCTTTATTTTGAAACAGGTCTCACTAAGTTGCGGAGTGCCTCACTAGGTAGCTGAGGCTGGCCATGAACCCGGATCCTCGGGTCTCAGCCTCGCGAATGCTGGGATTACAATCGTGTGCCACCACACCCAGCTCAAGGACATAGGTATTGTATTCTGCATTACATCATGTCAGAAAGAGCTTTTTGGTGGATACATGGTAGTTTGAGTTTTTTCTGTGTTCAGATATGACTATGAAGCCGTCTTGGTTTTGTCTTGTTCTATCACAATTAGAGTTATTTTGTCTGATGCTGATATTCTGTGAAACTGTGACCAGCACAGGATCATCATGGCTCAGCTACTGGTTGCCAGGCCAAATGCCAGCTGTCAGGGATTGTTTAATTCCTCCCGTCCCCTGCCTTCCCTTCCGCCTTCCCCTGTCTCCCCTCTCCTCCTTCTTCTCTTTCTCTTCTTCCTTTTTGCTTTTCACTGGTTTTCATCCATCCCTGCCCTTTTTCCTTACTGTGCTAATTTTCCTCTGCTCCCTCTTCCCTGATCCTGCCCAGTGTTAGACTCTCCAGGTTTTTCTTTGTACTACTCTTCTTCCTTTTCTATCCATTTCCCATGTCACATCATCCACTTTCATGATTTCAGCCCCTACTTCCACACCTGTGACTTGCAGATATAAATCTTCAGTTCACGCCTTTCCTCTATGCTTCGACATTTTATGTCCAACTCACAGCAAGGTGGCAGCATCTGGATTCTCCCTTTAACACTTAGACTTCCACCAGTATGGAGTTCAAATTGCCCTTTCTTCTCCCAAACTGATACCCATTCCTTGTACACTCTGTAGCACGACCATCATCTGGGACCTCCAAGAGTGTCCTTGACTTTATCTCGCACTCCACGTCCAGCAATTTAAAACCCCCACCTCCCAAATCGTTCTCTTTGCTCCATCCCCACCCCTGCTGCTCTCCACTGCCACAGCATTCTCCTAATGAGACACTCCCCCTTCACCTACTACCAAAAGGATTGGCTGAGTGTGAATCTGGCCGTGACACTCTCCTTTACACACCCCTCACTGGCTCTCCATCACGGCTAACATTAAGTCTGAGCATCCTAAAAATGATACAAATCCTCCCATGGTCCGGTCCTGTCTGCCTCGACTGTTATATCCTTGTGTCTTATACTCCCCAGTGCTTCATATTCCTCACATACGTTATGCTCTTCCTCCATTCGAGATTCTTCCCTGCTGGTTTGCTCTCTTGTTGTTTTGTCCATGTTCTTTTCTTTTGACTTCATCTGGGTTTATATTTGTCATTTATATTAAAAGATCCATAAGGCCACAGAACATGTCTTATTTAAAGTCCTTCTAGAGCCATGGTCAGCACTGGAAGCTTCTTAATTAATATCCTTCAATATAATTTATATCGATGTTTACTGGTATGGATGAGGAAAAGAGCTAGCACTGGGCATGGTTGTGCATGCCCATAATCCCACCGAGGCAGGAGAATCGCAGGGTTGAGGCCAGTCTCAGCAACTTATCGAAACCCTCAGCAACTTAGCAAGATCCTATTTAAAAGTAAAAAATGAAAAGGGCTGGGGATGTTGCTTGGAGGTAGAATGCCTCGAGTTTAATCTCCAGGAAATAAAGAGAAGAAAAGAGAGGAGAGAGCCGGGCGTGGTGGTGCACAGGCTTGTAATCCCAGCATTTGGGAGGCTGAGACCGGAAGATTCTGGTTTGCGGCCAGCCTCAGCTGCTTAGTGAGGCACTCCACAACTTAGTGGGACCCTGTTTCAAAATAAAGGATAAAACATCGGGCTGTAGCTCGAAGGTCCATCCTCAGTACTGCAAAAAAAAAAAAAAGAGAGAGAGAGAGAGAGGGGAAGAGATGGAGGGAAGGAGGGAGGGACAGAATTGGCTGGAATTTTCATACTATTAAACCCCATTAAGGTTATGTTTTAAGACTACTGGGAAATTTAAGGTATCACTTTTTATCAAGCTTCTATGGAAACTGACTTCCTGAGGGTCTATTGTTGCATTTTTTTTGTTTGTTTTTCTTTTTGTTTGGTGCTAAGGATTGAACCCAAGGACATTCTAACCTCTGAGCTGTAGCCCAAGCCCTATTTTATTTTGAAACAGAGTCTTGCTAAATTGTTGACAGTCTCACTAAGTTGCTGAGGCTGGCTTTGAAACTGCAATCCTCCTGTCTCAACTTCCCAAGCACTGGGATTACAGACATGCACCACCGTACCCAGCTCTATTGTTACATTTTTAAAGTCCTCCAATAAATATGTGCTAAGCATATGCAACTGTGTGATGCTTCTCAACTTTTAATATGCAACTGATTCACCTGGAAATCTTACAAAAGGCAGATTTTGACCAGAAGGTCTGGGATGATCATGAAATGCAGCATCTCTAACAACCTATCCAGGATGCTGATGGTGCTGGTCCAGGGACCACACTGTGATTGACGTGGGCCAATAGAGAGGACATAGGCTCTGAAGGCAGAGGAAGCCCAATCCTGGCTTTCTCACCTACTGGCTGCAGACAATGCTAGAACAACTAAGTACTGGGGAGATCAAATGAGCAAATATGTGTGAAAACACAGTGTTACTCTTGCCTTTGTTCCTGCTCTTGTTTCTGGTATGCTTTCTTCCCAGGCCCCTT